>JAWQRP010000122.1:0-40552 GCA_033557875.1 Quadriops clusia | reverse complement strand
GATCAGGAGTTCTTAAACAAATTGCGCAGTACATAAATATTTATAAACTGCGCATACTGTTGATGAACTTCTGATCATCTGACTAGTACGTGAACTAGTCGGACGTAGGGGATGGAACAAAGCTATTAATTTTTTTTGCCTTCCTCCTACATACAATTCATATACCATTGAATTTGTTTTGGTTTTGGTTCCAGTGAAAGTACATCAAGAAAAAGGAACACAAAAAGCCTTGTTATATAAATACTAGAAAATAATAATTTCCAAATATCTACCTACATCTTTTTTAACAATTCTATTATATAGATTTGCAAGGAATTATGATAAAAATAGACATAATTATTTCACAAGTATTAATCAAAGTGGTTAAGCGAAAATAATTATTTAACAAAATAATTAAATATTAGTAAGATAGTTTCTAAATGCAGTATTTATTGCAAAATCACCTCATGGAAATATAGAGTGTAGGATAGGAACTTGAATAAAACAGTAATATCTTTTCAATAATGCTTTAAATATATTGCATATTTCAATTTACAATAAAACATAATAATGTCGTTATAAAACCATAGCCACTTGAGATTGAATTGGATTCTGTGCGAGTCACAACCAGTTTTTAACAAAAATGATTATTTACAAGCTGCGTTACATAAAAACACAGACAGAATCTGCAAGTTATCTCAATATAATAATATGTACAGGTCGGCAAGCCTTTTAAATATACTCAGTACTGTCATAAACCAGCTGTAAACCAACAAGAAGTGGCGTGTATTACATAACAACAGAGAGAGCGTGATCGCTCCTTAGAGACATGTTAGTCTATACAGTCACTGGAATTACTCATACATTACCAACCAAACCTTAATAACCAATAAACCAAATCTTTTATCACATTAATCCATGTGTCATGTAATTGTTCCGAAAGAATTACAAAAAGCAAATTTTGTTTGAATGAAATTTTGAATTGACTCAGTACGTATATATATAGAAATTACACAACCCCGGACTAACGACATTTATTTATTTTATATATTTTTTTTTATTTTACTATTTTGCATTCATTTTTTTTTAATTTCAAAAAATTATAAGCAAGAAGACAGAATAAAGAGTTTGATTAAGCATATTCTAACATATTAATATATATATGTATAATATATTATATAGATACATGGTACTGTATATATAATATTTATATAAACATGATGAGTCAAAGGTCAGGCCAGGTCGTCATCGAAGATCATATGTACAATCACAACCACATCGCCATTGTGAATGGCAACCGACGGACAGTCTGATTGGCAGGAGGGGCACTGCTACTGGACAACATAACACTAACTACCTTCTTCTTCTGTGGAATGAGCGAGGCCATCACAGTCCAAAAATAATTTTTCCGTTCTATACTATTTCTATTTATAATAGATCTATTGATGCTCCAAAATATACATTTTTGCTTCTACAATAGTGCGAAGATTGATTAAGCTAAACTTTCTTTACAATGCTAATGATTTACTTCCTTAAACATCAATATCAAAATATATAGCATTGCTTAAGAGTTAACCAGATTAATGTAATCAAAGAACCTACCCCAGCTCAGACCCGCAAATATTCCAATAAAATATTGTTTTCTTTGGAGAAAATGAAACGTATATCTTTATACTCCTTTATTTCAATTTTACAACACTCAGATATCGCTGCTATATTCTATAAAGCCTTACGGCCGAGTTTTGTAAAATCAACCCTAAATCAAACTAGAAAAAAAATTATGTGTATGACATATTCCATTATGTAATACAAGTAGATAATTTAATCTTTGGCAAGTTTTTTTTTCTGACATTATACTTTAAAATAATTACTTTAGGTATCTTATGCAGAAATCTGCTGAATTGACTAAAATTTTGTAAGAACATTGAGCCTGCTCTATTTGCTCCACAATTAAAATTGACTGAAATATAATTGTAACTTTTATAATTGACTACATTCAAAAGGACCACAATTAATAATACAAATAAATTAGGTTCTAATTAAAGTTTTAAAATTTTGACACACTTTAAATTTGGCGGCTATATTTTTTATCTGATATCCACCTGCGTCATCGTAAGAATGATGAATAAATGACACTATTAAAAACTATTTGATAAACAATAACACAATAAAATCAGATCATCCTTGAGAAATGATATTTAATTTATGGGGAAAATAAGTTAAAATTAAAATTATATTTTACTTAAATAGAGAGTTTTATAATATTTTTAAAATATTTACTTTAAGGGGGAGTAAAAATGTAGTTTCTTAATAACTGTTTATCTTTAAATTTTTTTAATATGTAATATAACTTTGGACCCTCATGTTTTTCATTTAATGTGATTGTTCATCGTGCTACTATCCATTTCATGCTTGAACTAGGGTAAGCCTGAGTTTATACTTTTTTACAACTTTACAACATCAAAACACATACATGATTAAAATATATAAATGAGATTATAACTATAAACGATAACCAATTTTCAATAAACAATAGAGGAAAAATTATTTCTTTCCTGAATAGTAGTATTGCAACGTGATCAATTAAAAAATAAAAACTAAAGGTATTCTTTCAGAAAATCATAGCTTCTAGAAAACAACTTTTCCTCTGTGGTTTAATATTTAATAAATTAATAAATAAAATTTAGGAGGTAAAACTTCAAAATTTAGAATATTATTGTTTACATGTTTGGCACAGATTAAATACGAATAAATAATTTGGATTACAGTTTTGTTTTCTTTGTATGGAAGCATGGTATAGTGTACTACGGAAGCACAGTCAACTACCAACATCAACAAGGAAAAGTTTTCGTAATGGTAACTGTTAATAATGGCAATACTGGTCAAGAACAAAAATCTATACAATAACAAAAAAGTGCCGCATTTGCAAAGAGTAACAATAATAACAAAATAAGGCAACAAGTAGTCGTTCCTCACTCTAATTAGTTAACAAACAGATATAAATGTAAAATTGAAAGAGAAGTACATTCAATAAAATTCATAATCAACACTTTATGTTTATAGTAAGTGATAGGGTACATGAAACCTATTGGAAATGTAAAAATAAATTTCGATAATGAAAATGTACAATTAATTGTGATTGCTTATGGCACTTAAAGAAACCAAAATATATTAAGTGATAACGAATTCTGCAATATTTTCATAACTTTTAACACCAGACATCAGCACAGCATTTGGTAGTACACACATAAATGTGGTTTTTAAAATAGCAATGTTCACACACATTTGGTAAATTATTACAACAATTGTGACATATAAAAAGTGAAACGGAGAACAAAGATATGTCTGTCATTTAAATAAAAGTATAACAAAACTATGGATATGACTCAAAGATATTTTGTGTACAATATGATATTGAAGATATGTTAAAAATAGGTTCTTTCCAACAACATGATTTGTACCGTTCAATGTAGTGAACAGGATCAGCCAAGGAATAAAATTTAGGCAACCAGATATTCATCTATGTAGAATTATCATATGGCGGTGTAATTTTATGAATGGGCTGACCCTCTACTGTTCATGAACACCTTCAAATCGTGTTGTTGAAAACAACATAATATTATATATTTTGATTGTATCAAATTTACTGTGCCACAATGTCTTTAGATAGGAGAGGATAAACATGTTAATTATCAAATTATCATAACATTATAAATTATTGTGATGTAGTATGACTACTTTTTGGTAAAACTTGTAGGATAATTTATCACATACTGTTTGAGCAGGATGTATGTTTTCAATTTACTTTTTTATCTGAAAGAGAAGAGACAATGTAAATTTTAATTTATTTTAACCGAAGACATAACGATGTAGATATTGCAAGAATTTGTGTAGTTTCATAGAACAATTTGATTGATAAAAATAATATGTAAAAGCTATATGCATAAATAGAAAACAATAAATAAATAACTTAAGTAGAAATTAATTTATGTTTTAATTACGTTTTCAGTGATATATTATGATTATAACTTTAAAAATTATCTTTATTGGAGCTTGTTGTCAATCGTGTTGCGTTACAAAATCACATTTGTGTTATACGCATGGGACATTTTTATATCAATGAAAAAAGGTACTGCAGTAAACAAATGAGTTTCCTTTATCTATTGTTTTTTAATACACACACTTAAATCTTGTATATACTTTCTTAATATTTGAAAAATAAATAAAAGCATTTACACAGGGTTAATTTTAATTACATTCATAATTTTCATTGTTTTAGATAGGTCACAATACAGTGGATTATTTTGATTACTTTATCTAATCTATCTATAATAAAACCAAGATAAGATTGATGTGCTTAAATAAGGTTGTCTAATACAATAATTTGTTCAGGAAATATTGTATTTAAATAGATTCCTACTGTTAATAAACAAGTTATAGTTTTTTTTATAAAAATGAGAAACACTATTTTTTTGTTCCATCCCTATTTACTTACTGGCAAATTAATTTAATTTACTATTATAATTGAATTATTAACTTCCATTTTCTGCTGACTGGCACATTTTGAAGTGAAAAGAATGAGCACTCTTAATATTGAGAACTAAATGGATATAGTATTTAAAGAGGTACTATTTCAAAGTATAAAATGTTACTTTTTGAAATTAGCAAAGTAATTAAAAGAATCATGTATAAAAGCATTCTGTAAAGTGCTATTAAATATTACATTGAAAAGTAGAAATTACGAGCTCAAGGTCACCTAATAGAAAGCCATTTTAGATATATTATTATATACTTGGCGGACTAACTAATCAGAATATTAATGCACTCAGCAATTAGATGTTTGGCGCATGTAGGATTTGGAAATAGTAGGAGGTCAAACTTGAACAATATTAAGAGTAAAAAATATAATAAAAATAAAATTCAATGGTTATACGTAGTGAGTCAATAACAATTAGAGATAAAACTGTGACGTGGATTCTTTTATTAATTTACTTTAATTAGTTAATTAATGTACGTACTCAATTGTTTGTGATAATACAGTACTTAAAAAAGAAAATAATACAAATTATTCTGTCATTTCAATAAGACAAAACTTTATAATTTAAAAAAAACTTTATCTTTTATCTCTTAATGGTCATGTGAAGTAATGTAATGTTTAAAACAAGAACTTTTTGTAAGAGAAGTGGTAATATTAGTATTTGATTCAATAGGTGCAACACAGCTATTGTTTTAGGATGAAAATTTTGGAATAATTCTTTAATTTTTTATTATACGAAAAATTAAATTTTGTGATATATTTAATCAAATCCTTGGAATATCTACATAAAAATATGAAATGTAACAGTAAAAATAAAACAATTACTTACAATTTGCTTCCAAAGGGTACCGCCGTTTGCCAGTGTATCCAAAAAACATAACAAAACAAAAATCCATTTTACACATATTTATGTTCAATTTAATAGCTATTATTTACTTATTTTCACGATTTTCTCAAATATATACAAAGTTTAATCCAAGGCCCACACACGATAATGTAATAATTAACATGATCTTGAAAAATTGCAAACATAACCAATTTCAACACTTTAAATATAATGCACTTGATTCACATTTCTTGAAGGAAAACGAAAGAAATAAAAGTCATCACTTTTTTAAAGTTCCGGGGAAAGCTGGTCAAACACAACACATGAGTTTATTAAATATTTACACTCCAATTACGTTAGGTGATGTTAGGATATTGTTGTCCGATGGTAGATGTACGTAGCAATGCAAGAAGGCATAAGGCCAGTGGGCCCGTATCCAGGGTCAGTACTGACTGTCCGCCACCCCTTGATCAAACTCCAACACGAGTCGCTTTATATGCGACAATTTGTCGTGCAGATGCTGGAACCTTTGCTTTATTTTCTGGTGGTCTGTGTCCTGCTTGTTTTGCTGGTATTCTTTCACTATCTGTTTTTTCAAATCCTGGAAAAAAGCAAAAATTCGTTAAAATTCAGTAATATTTTAGAGTATTATTATTTTTAATACAAATTCAGCTTATCATCATTGAGTTTCATTTAAATGAAAAAGAGCTCAAGGTTGTGTCAAGCGCCTTTGACTTTAGAAGAATTTTGTTATGATAAAAGATGAGGTTTATCAGCACCATTAAAATTTAAGTGAAGGAAGAAGAGGGGACAGTGTTTTGAAAATATTACAGAATATATACTTACTCTATACCGTCCGCTATTTACATCTTCTTGCTTAAGTCTTTCTTCTAGTTCTGCAAATCTACGTGACACTTTCTCTACGATGCCATGCAACTCTTTATATTCCGCATAATTATCATTAAAATCCTTTTTGTACCTTCTTCGTTGATCAACATCCCTAATGGTAGTATACTCGCTGAAAATAAAAAATAAAGAATTAATTAATAATGCAAAAATTTATCGGTAATACTTGCTACTATTATGATAAATATTTACATTTTTGTTAATGATAGTGGTATAAAGGGATATTTAATAGTGAATTTGATCAATATATACTTAGTTATAACTATTTAAATAAACTTCAAGTCATTAAAGTCAATATTTGAAGTCGCTATGAAAAAGTTTAAAGACATACACAAGATAATCTCGGTAATCTGGAGTAGGGGTTCCTGAAGGAGGCCGAGGAGGGCCTGAATCGGTTGCTGATATTCTCTCTGACTGACTATCAGGACTAACTCGAGTTACCCTATTCAGATTTGAGGAAGAAACTTTGTTCCACCTAGAATTACAAAAAAAAAAAATTATAATAGTAAAATAATCGTAACTGCAAATAAAATTTTGAGCCTTTTCACGACTATTAGAACAAAAAAACAATAGTTTTTTGTAATAAAAATAACGTCTTACCTGTTTTGATCTTGGAAATCCTCTTTATTGTGACCATTAACAGATGCCCCATTAGAACTACTTCTATCAATTAAATCATCTTTATTACTCCTAATATTATCTGAGTTTTTGGCAGGCGACAGACCTCGAAACCTGTCAGTGAATGTCTTTTCAGTGTGAAGACCGAAGCTTATATTATGACTATCACAAGCATTTTTCCTATAGGCGCTATCTTCTTCATCGCTTAACATACGCTTATCCATCGTCATCCCATAACCATTCGACTGTGAGTTTGAATAACCGTTCGGTGGACTCTCCCTACTTCTCGGGTTCATGTTGCTGGCATCACGAGAATCTGTCATGGGCCGCCTCTGGCTGTTGTTTTCCACAGGAGAGCGGTAGGTTTGTTCTGATGGCTTACGGTAATGAGAAATTCGTTGGCGTTTGGTGGGCAGTCCATCAGCACCATCATAGTAACCTGGTCTTTTCGAAGAAGATATGACAGAAGGAGGAGAGCCTGGATGGGTACTTGTTGGCGACTGGCCGCTCCCCGAACTGCCTCCATCGCTTCCTCCAGGTGGTGTAAGGTTTTGTGGTTTTCGCCTACAATGGATAACATTCTATTGTAGTTTATGAATTCTGGCGCAATATTAACCCTTTGACATACGACATATGTTGACAATACATGTGCATATGAAAACTATTTAAATCAACTGAGATGCCGGTTTACAACTTTCAACAAATATAGTTTTAATTACACCGAGAAGTTTATAGAGATAAAACGTGCATTATAACAAATTTAATAACATCGCAACTTCATTTCACACTTACGCGGGTTCCGCAGAGAGACAGCTGGTTCCATAAGAAGGGTATGGGGCTGAACACCCATATGAGGTGCCGTTTAGGTGAGAGTCAATGGTATGAACATTTGAATGTGAAAAAATTATCTCACTGTCTTTACTAAAATACTGGCTTTCTATATTATTGTCACGTTCCGGTAAAATGTTATAACCATTAAGCTAAATTTCAGGGCAATGGCACTTTTAAGAAATAACAGACACAAGAAATTGGTGCGTTGAAGCAAATATTACTTATCTATCATAGATATATTTAAATAAATTCACTATATGCAGTTGTGAAATTTGAAATGGGACGTCTAGGACACGTCATGGATCTGTTTTTTCACGGCAAATACATGATGCATCCCAGACGTCATGGTCTGCCAAGGGGTTAATAAAAGTATGTCTGAAATGGTAATAATAAATAAACATTCAAAACTATTTTTTTTACTTATTCCCAAGAAGTAACCACCATCAATAAATATTGAATTGATATTTCATTATTTTATACTTCACTGCTCATGTGGGACTCATAAGCATTCAACTTTATAACATTATTATAACATTCAAAATTTATAATAATTTATACTTACAGAGTATGGAATACTTATACCGTTGGTCTATTTGTACATACCGTTTTAGCATTTCTCTCTCTGAATCTGTGTAGAAGGGCCAATCCTCGTTTACATCGTTCCACATAGCCCGGTTTAAATGATACGAATTGTCCCTCAATGAAGCTATCTGCTTGAGTACGGAAGTCATGCTGTTCTTCTCTCTAAGTCCCTCTGTAGATGAAATCAAAATATTTGGTGTTGAGTATACTTAAAGACATGTAATAATCACCAGTAAGGATTTTAATTCAACTCACCTCGCTGAAGTCGTTCGAATAGTTCAGGTTTTTTGTATGGCCTCAGTGCAAGCAGGTGGATTAATCGCTCTCTGTAAATAGTTTGAGATAAGTAATTAGAATTCAATGGAAAAATAATGTTACTTGGATTATTGATCAGAATAAGGGAACACAGTTGGAACATACTTTATTGGCCTCTTGGCTATATCTGGCAAGGAGGGTTTGATCTGCGGACGCGAGCTGCTAACATGATTGCTGCCTAGACCATTGGACACACCGTTACTGGAATGGACCACAGATTTGGAGGGTATTATTGGCTGGTAAGTCGGTTTCGATAGACTCTCCCGCAGGCTCGAAATGTCCCGGCGGGAAGGAGGGACTGTCGAGCGGCCAGGTGCTTGTCGCACGTTCACTTTACGTCCAATGCCATTTTGGTTCATCTTAATCTCTCTTGTGCTGTTAACGTAATGAAAAAAAATTAACAAAGTGGTTATATTTCTATTTAACAAAACGAACGTTTATAAAAAGAAATTTACCATTTGTTGCGATTATTTTCTTCTGCTACAGTCATTCTATGGCGTGTCATGTCGTACACATCTTCATTTGCATGAATACGTATCTTATGTGGAATGGTTCCTAATACTTCTAGAGAGCCCCGGGGAGGCCCTGACTGCTGTACACATTCAAAGCTACCCCCGGGGCCCTCTATGTCGGTTGTCCCAGACATGGAGAAATTGAAGGATGTAAGGCCATTGAGTGATGGAAATGATAATTGCTGCAATAAAAGGTGTCTATTAGTATTACTATTTCACAATTTACAGGTAGTTGTGATATAAAATTCAGAGTAAAAGTAATTATGTTGGTGTTATATTGGGTGTTTCTAAATGATTGGATTATAAAAAATCTCGGTATTCTGTCAGCAATTTACCACCTCTAAATTCAACAAAAGCTCGTGATTTTTTACAATTCAACTAGTTAATCCCCAGAGAAAATCACGGACAGCCATGTACATATATTTATTACCATGTACACATATATTTATTATTATGTACACATATACTTATTGCCATGTGCACATTTACATCTGTTATACAACTGACAGTCAGAATGCAACGACTTACCACAAGGAAAACCAATATAAGTTCACAATATTATGTATGATATTTTTGAAGAATAGAAAACAACCAATACTGCCGTGCAGACACTAAACCGCAGTAAGTGCAAAATTGAAGTTTTGAGAAAAAGAGGAAAATGTCTTTCAAATGAAATGTTTGACACATATCAAATATGTAGATTTTTAATTAATGTAATTGGTGGATATAGGGTCAAATAATGGAAATAAATAGAAAGGAAAGTAATATGTTAAGATGGAATCAAAGAAACTTAAAAAAAAATTTTGGGTGTCAGTTACTGCAATATGCCATATTACTTCAATTATTAGTATTTACGCAAGATAATTTACGTTTTCAGAATAAAATGCAGTAATTTACAAATCTTACTGCACTTTACTCTGCTTTCGGCATATAAATTCAAATTATGGTTGCAGATACTGCTTAAATAATTTTTAATTAACTTTAATTTGAGTTAGTTCCCATTATCATAAAAAAGTAATTCTGATTTGTGCATAAACTTCATTATCTACTAGTGACGAATTAACAAAAAACTAAAATATGTCAAAATGTGACTTACTGCGGTTTAGGTTCTGCACGGCAGAATAGATGTTTAATAGATTCAAACGATTTTGAAAAACATAACACGTTAAACGAATGAGGTGAAAAACTGTTTTTGGTTTCTGTTAGTAATGACTCCGAGTGATTTGAGAGATGTTATTCAATTTACAAAAACCGGACTTTATTCGAAATGATGGATGCATAAACACCTTCCCGTATGCACGTACATGTACACATTTTACCATGTGCTCGAGTACATCTCACAATGTCACATAATTTTATTATGGTACATGCACAGAATAATCTTTATATCATTTATTAATTTAATATTTATAGTAATATAATTTGCAATACATATTTGATCAGTATCGCAGATATTTCTTGAACATTAGGTTCAAAACGGACATATTTTTTTTGTACCGTTTCCAAGCACTGGTGCATTTTAACACGAACTTGTATTCGTTCAGCATCATGTTTACTGCATTCATTTGAGTTTCCTGTTTCTAAACTCTATCGTCCTTATCGTAGAATATAAACTCACAGGCACTAGCTTCTTTGGTCTTTTAATACATATTTCTATTAATTTCTGCTCTTTTCATTGCATGACATTGCCTCCTATATCATCCTATATGTATATTCCACAGTATGTACTTGATACTGTTCAATCGTATAACCTCAATTTTCGAAAATTCGCCATGTTGCCTCTAAACCTTCAAAATTCTGAACTTTACCTTAACTCTTATTGTATAACTTACACGTTTGGCCCCTATTTAGACCTTAGTAGGGCACTAAAACGCCTACTTCGTTCCTCCCAAAAATGACAGTGGCGTATACAGTAAGCTGCCATACGCTGTCGGTGAATTTTAAAATGTCAAATTTCTGACTTTTAGGTTCTAGCTTGTCTATACAGGGTGTACCCGTGCCACGTCCATACATAACTAATTATTTGTTCAAATAAGCTATTAGAGCAAAACAATAATTTATTTCGATGCATTTTAATTTGTTGATACAAATAGTTAAATTCTCCCTTACAAAAATACATTGATTTTCTTTAAAATCCGATTTTTTCATATTGACGCAACCATCAACACACCCACTATAGAACGACTATATTTAATATGAGGAAATTACCGACGTACGAATGTTACGTTACAACGGTAATTACGTTTGTTGATCATTTAAAATTACCCAGTGCTATTTGGAACTAAAATTTTAAAGTTCTATGAGGTGGTAAATAATTATTCTATTATTGGATCACACTTAATGGTAAGTCGTCAATTTTCGTAAAACCACATGCAAAATGATGACTTAAATATAAATTACCAAAGCAGATACAAGAAAGGGCTAAGCTAAAACATATCCGGTATCCTATCCTCGTTGATATTGTTCAAGGCGTAGTCTATTCTATGAATTTATAAGTCATGTTTACGTATCAACTTTAAATCGTTAAAACTATAAATAGCAATAAAGATCGCCATTAACAGCTCACGTACATCATACCGCAATAGAGGAGCATGTACGGGTTTCTTAATTAAACTGAAATCGATGGAGAGTAAACTGAAATAAACAATAACACCAGTAGTTTCTCCATTCCAGTGGCTTACGAATTAGTGGCAATGAAAGCAGCCTAGGCGGGAGAAGTTTTCCGGAAAAACGAAACCTTCTTGGTAGACATACCGCTTACTTTCAATTAAAATATGTATCTGCATTAGCACCGAAGCGATTCCGGATATCCTGATTTCAACTAGAGATAATGTGTATAAGACGCAACAGCTGTCAGTCCGGTTGTTGTGCGCCTAAAAACTTGATGCGTGACGATCTAACATTTACCTGCACTTATCTGTAATTTTTTAATGCATAAAACGTGAATATGGGCAATAAGCTCGAAGTGGAGAAAAACTTTATGTCTTTAACCGTATACGAATCCAACGAAATAAGATCTCTAATGAGTATTTTTTTAAGGAAGTAAAATCAATTCGATCCATTATTGAAGTGAGTTATTACTTTAACCTTTGCGAACGTATAGAAGCGGACACAATGTTCTGATTTTGTATTAGGCCGCCTATATCTTAGCTATATGACGTGACTGGTGAGATGAAGCAACATCTCGCCAAGTACGTATTGAATAGGATAATAATGTGCAATGGCCTTTCTCTACCGACATAGCTGAATGAGGAATCAAGTTTCACTTTCAAAGTGTATTAACGATCTGAACCACGTCGTCGGTTCGTAGAGGACACCAATTGCAGAGCCGAAAGGATTTTTGAATCCGCACTTTTGTCTAGTTGCGCCCGGTCTGAGTTTCACTATGCAATTTAAATCATCTCGGGATATTGTAACGTTTAGAAAGCAAAGTAAGAAGACATGCGCTTTTACCAGATTAACGGCGACGATGCATTAATCACGCCAGAAATCTTTACACTTTCATATTATTAGAGGAAATTAAAGCAATTCAATGACAATGAACACGTATACCTACAAGCGATAGGTCACCGCAGTTCCTTTTTCACAGCTACACGCCCGTAAGCTCGGATTGTTGCAATTGTTTAGCGTCGGGGCATTAGCCATGGGAATGCAACCTCTTTCATAAGTACACGTTGATGGAACTTGCTTCTAATAAGAAACTAACAAAATATCATCCCAAAGAACTATGTGAGCGAAAATGAGTGAGGCATAAAAAATGCCGATTCTTTGTCGGCAATTTACCGTCTCTTAGATCAACAAAGGAGAGCGCGTTTTTTATGCCTCACTCAATTTCGCTCACCCTGTATATAAGATAAAGAAATATCTATAAATAATTTACAAAAAAAGTGCTTGAAAATTGTGAATGCAACATCTGCAATCCATATCACAATAAAGATAATTTTATCTTAAATACCACAAAGCGACTCAATTAGAAGGATTACTAAAGCATTTATGTATTATAGCGAATTAATAAGGGCCGTTGCACAATCTAACCTTAATTAACAAATTGGCTCCTGACTCGGCAAAATAAGGTCTAATTGCACCGAAGAGAAACTTTAATCTTGTCAAACGGCATCTTCCACAAGAACATCTTATTATTATTGTTATTCCGTAAATAATATGCACGCTCGAGTCAGTACACCTATTGTTATCGCAGCCAGTTTTCGTTCGCGCTGTATATTAATTAGCCAAGTAAACACAATTATCTTTATAGGTGTACATAACGTAACAAAACTTTCACGAAATCGCGTAGATGTAAATCCATTGATTATTCCATTTGCTGCTTCCTGTATTTAATGGCTCTTTTATTAGACTAAATTAAATGGTTTAATAGGGAGGTACACAGACGATAGTGCTGCTGATACTTAATTCACATTAAAAAATAAAGGTACCTACATTACGTATCGTTCTGGTCTGTTATTATTATTATTATAGAAAGAAAAAACAAAACTAAAAGTATTTTAATTGACTTCCAGTGGTTAATTATGCATTTATTTTTAAATATATTAAAAAAATTAACGGCATGGTTTCGAAACGAATAAGGTAAAAACGAAGTTCAGCGATTCAAGGAAGATTTCATTTATTTAAAAAAGGCGATAATTTTGCGACATTCCGTGTGTGCAACCGGAATTGTATTTCTGACGCAAAACTTTTTCGTTCTGCCGCAAATGAGTCACTCTGCCAAATAGCTCGTGCTTCAATGAATATTACAGTTCATCTAAACAATAAGTAGGCAGGACATGTCGCCTACAAAATTTCGTAATAAAATTGGGTCGTCAACGAGTTTCCCTCGCTTTTATCCCGAAAGTCGACAAAATATATAAACAACAATTCCAGTAAAAATACTGGAGCCTAAAATCGTACCTAAATTAACTAAATACGAGTAATGAGCATCGCGTTACATGAAGTGCGCCTTGAAATAATCTGTAGCAATGAAGATATACAAAATTTTTCGCTTGCCTATTTACTATATTGCTCGGGATCGTGAAAACACTATTAATCTCACATTATATCCCCCATAAATATAGAAAATTAGATATCTAGTTTGAGTTGTGGGTGCTTTTTTATGTTTATTTGTTATGTCATTCTCTGCTTTATCTATTTTCCGAATATTTGTGATGCTTCCGCTATCTTATCTTTTTTGCTAATTTTACTCTTGTCATGATATATATGTACACAGTTATCAAGGCCCAAAAATTAAATTTGATAAACAAGGTACGTATTGCACATATGCACCATGTTTCCAATATACGTACATTTTATGTAACCCGATAAAAACCAGTAAAAATGACAAATTAAGAAAATCTCGTAGAACACTTCAAAACGGAATACAATAAAAAGTACTACATAATACGGTTTTCGGAGCAAATTTTGTGGCGCAGTTAATCTCTGTCGTAATTTTACACAAATTACCAGTCGACTTCATGTGCTTTTAATAGTAATTGCAGCCTTTGCATTGACTCAAAGGTAATGACCATAATAATGCTCAATCATAATTAATTGCTTTCGAAAATTCGCGGGTAGCAAAAAGTGCTTTAAAGCCTGAGCGAACGATCTTAGCCGTGTAGTAGGATGTCGTTTCGGTAGGTGAAAGTAAACAGCATTGAGCCAGAATGTATATAATACAAAGTTGAGTATTAAATCGTTTTCGACAATACTTAAAAACCTTGAAATTGTAACGCAATGTGACGTATCCACATTCTGTGACACTAAAATAGACTGCAGTGATCGTGACGCCCTGGTAACATCTCTGAGTATTTTAAATACATAATCTGTATGTACGAAATAGTTTACGTTTTCTAATGACACTTGTTGAATGCCTTTATAGATATGGGTGTTGTGAAGCTCGGAAAGTGAAATAAACGTAGCAAGGTTTGTATCTTTAAACGAAAAGGAAATGAAACAATAAATTTAGGGAATGGTAATGACATTGAAAGGAAGGCAATGATAAAGTTGTATTGCTTGCGATAAGAAGATAATACTAGCGATAACATCACCTTTTATTGAAATCCACGTCCTAAAAGATTGACGAGAGAGATTAAAAGCATTAGCAAAAGTTTAAATGAGTAATTTCCCACAAAGGAATTTTTCTGATTTCTTTATTATAACACGTGTGGGAAAATATTATTTTTTGATAGTCTTGAAAAGTTCGCCCAATAAACTAGCGATAGGAATACATAAATTTATGGATTGTAGGATTATAATCGTAATGAATATAGGAGCAGTAATGATAAGAAGTCATTTAAGCGAGGATTTCGCATCATTTACATAATTGGATTCTTATCAAATGGGACAGAATTCTTCGAGCATAAGCGAATAGATAGGTAACTTTTCCGGATAGACAGACTTCAGATGCAGGAAATCAATGCAAAACAAACAGATAAACCATAAGGAACATGAAGCGAGGAATGTGTCATACACATGTGTATTCTTATTAAACAGTTACAGCGTAAAATATTCATAAGCCCACTTATTGCCATTATAGTTATGTATGTACCTACTCCGGCGATGTTAGTAAGTGGTACAAGCCGGGAAACCTGTGGGTTATCAAACTTCTCGGTCAGCACAATAATAAGGTTGTGTGGATTAAAATAACGTCGAAATGCTTTCACATTATTCGCAAATAAAAATTCCACTAATTACACAAGTCTGGGTCAGGAGTAGCCAACGAACGAATGTGGGATAAGTAACTGTAAGTGCACAATAGAAAACGATGTTGTGTTTTTCGTTTAGCAGGCACTAAACATGTTAATTAATATCGTGGAAATCTTACTAACTGCGCCTAGTTGCCACAAATGAGTTTTGATCGGGACACTTATTTGATACAATTACGACTGGATCTCAATTGAGGAACTTTTACAAAAACAAGGCCAAATTGATAAAATCAAACAAAAATCAATAAAAAGAAAAAATTGTTTAAGAAAGGCAACGTTCTCTAAATGCACCCAACTACTCACTCCGTGATTAAGTGTGTGATTTATTACAATTAATTAATCGCATTCTCATTACAAAATGCAGGAGTGCATATATTATATGTATGTCCGCAAGCATTCATGCACTTATTTATGAATTTGATTAATAACCGTACAAAGAATTGACCATTTCAAGAAAACCGCATATTGGCTTTGTTTCCTTTCGCGGCACCCCAATTACTTGAACGTACTGTTAATACATTGCAGTATACATACATACTTATGCAGATAGGTCATTGTTGTTATTTATATGATTTTCTTTGCTTTGTCTGATGAGGTCGCTTATAAAACATTTTCTCTAGATTCTGGTTCTAGAACATCGTTTATTACCCAGTCGGACCTCAGACATCATAAAGCGAAGGAATATCAGCTAAGGCTTTAATAACTATAATTCCGCATTTTTCCACTTTATTTTAAATTGGTGGGCTTGCCCCAACTACTAAATCGTGGATGGAAAGCGTACGTTTGGTTTTATTGTTATTTGTAGGGCGTTTTTTCACGATTTTACATCTGTAAGCTTGTAGCACAACAATTGAAAATAGACGCCTTTCTTTTCGTTAATACAAAAAATAATGCATTTTATATTTCCCCTTATAAACATTAACATTAAAAACAAAGTTATATTTATTACTCGTATTACATTATTGCTTAATAAAATTTTAATAGCTACCTACCAAGGTCGTCATTTTTTTAATCGCTATAGAAATTTCGCTCTTTATGCGTCTAGTTACACATCTACGAACCAATGGAATTTTGTAATAGCTACGCAAGTAACAAACGACATAATTAACTTCGCTGCTATCTAATACGATTTACGAGGATGTTGCCACAAAGTTCTTTGATTTGGTCGACGTTTTACAGTCACCTAGATGTTAATTGCAGCTAATGTCCCTAGTTATTACTCAAACAATCAGCGATCGCGTACAGTATATTTAATTACGGCTGAAGCCATAAATCGCTATTTGACCCGGCTTTTAATGAATACCTAACAGATACGAAATACATAAAAAGCCTCACTGCGATATATCATAAAATTTTAAACGGTGTGCATTGCACGCGCTATTGGCTGCTTGTGTATCAAGATATATTGCGGTCGATTTCCATATTGATTTTATGGCATTGAGGTGCTCGACGTGATGTCGAACTCCATGAGCACCTTTTTCCTAAATAATGTAACTACTGGGTTGGACAATAATTTCAAGTGTCTTTTTTATTTCACTTTTTTTTAGATTACAAAGAAAAATTTAAATTAATGAATGATATTCCCCATTGTTTATAACTTCATACCTCTATAACAACTTTCTAGAAAAGGGCGATGAAACTATTTATAGTAAATCTTGTTAACTTTACTTCACATTCACTTAAAATACAATTTTTATCAACTTAACATTTCTTTTTTAAAGGATAAAAATTATCGAACAATAAATTAAATAGCCCAAAATTAAACAGATCGCACTATTTTGTAAAGCAAAAATTTCTCTTTCAAATAGATGTTATGTAATATAAGGCCAACATTTAAATTTGTTTGCTCATAATTTTGTTTAAAATATTCACGTTTATTTTAGCCATAAGTTCATTGCACAGTCGCCGAAAATAGGATTTGACCATTTTCTTTCGTTACACGTTACCTGCCTCGTTTTCTTTTGTGTCCAGTTATTTCTGCCGCACAGCAAGCAATACTTCATTCGGAAGTTTTTTCCACGTCCTCAGTCGTGGTATATAAATTTCCTCTCTGCAATCGGTAATAATATTTACGTGTTCCGCGGCAGGGGCGCTGTAACAGTTTTTCTAATATTCAATACCCAGCACTCTTTTGGGCGTGAAAGTCAATATAAAGTAGATTTATGGCCGGCAGAAAATACCCCGCGTGAAAAATATTATAACCCAACATGATCAATTGGTTTCCCACTCGACACCCTGCGCCGTTGTGTTATGTTTAGCAGTCAATTCAATATTAATTGAATCGCTCAACTGACCGTTCTCCCTGTGTTTATGGCCAGTCATCTGTACTAAATCGTCGCCTGGTCAATTACTTCGAGAATTCGAGCGATAAAAAGGGAATGAAAATTTCAGTAACTTTTCGACGTTGTTCTCTCCCTTTGTCGATAAACCGAATTTTGTGAGTGTTGCTTTTATTTTGCGCATTTAACTGCCACACACTGCGACTAAAAGCAAACCCCATAAAGAGTTCCATAAAAAATCGTTGTCTTTTAGTATTGAGCATATCGTTATAATGTAGGCAGGTAAACCTGCATACAAATAATAATTGCTCATTATTATATGTATATTGGTATAGCAAACGATAAGGAGTTTATTATTAAACACATATCTACGTAGTGCTAAATTGCAAAAAAAAGTGCGACAAAAGCACTCAATCTTGTTCTGATAAGGTAAGTGCTATTCCTGTGTGCATACATATCAAGTAATATTTTATACTCGGTGGAGCCAGATAACGAAGCCTGCTGGACAAATCGTGTTCTTCGCGCAGACCCCGAAATGTCAAGGATGCCCGTTTTATTTTCTATGACTGTATCGTGTACGAAATTCTCCAGAGTTCGGCTCGCAAGCAATCTTCTCTCCGGCATAATCTAATCATGTTCATTAGGTGTACAGAACATTATGCAACGCTAATGGTAATTTCCAATAAAAAGGCATCGCGCCAATCTCGCAAAATCTCGCCGGCTTTGTTCCTGCGCCGCTGTGAGTACTTCAATAGAATCATACGAAACTAATAATTGCATAATTATGGTAATGAATATAGGTAGCACTTTATTCATGGAAGAAGGTCTGCGTCGACTGTGTGATTGCACACTGCTATACTAATTAAGAATATTACATTAGCTGATAATGTGAATTTTCTCATCGTAACTATAATGGTGTTCTTGTTTAGAAAGATCGCAGAGTTTGTTTGCAATGGATATTCTAGAATGCTAGAAATACATAAAAGTGGCGATGTAAAATTGGGGTTAATGGAGAAAGAATTGATTTTCGATAAATAGGAAAGTTCTTAAATGAGTTCCCTAGCTGATTTAAGATGAGGATCAGGTGGGCGAGGGTGAATCTTCCAATTGCAGGGTGAAACTATCCAATAAAGAGAGAGACATTGGAGTGGGCAAGTTTCCTCGGTATTGATAGCTTTCGAAGAGTGCTGATTCGAATTCAGCACAGGGACCATTATATGGCAGATAAGGTCGGTTCCGGGAAACCTGTGATTTAAAAGATAATAAATAACAAAAGAAAAATTACATGTTAATCTCGGGCAAGGAAAACAGCCATAAAAAACCTGTCGCATTTTCCGAATATAATTAGTGAAACGTGGAACGAGGATTGCGATTCCTTTTGTTGTAGGCACCCCTCTTCTCAAGAAGAAACACCCTTCTTTCGAGGAGCAGGCGCCGGAATGACGGTTCCTCCGATATTTTTATAAATGCACCCCAATAGATGCGCGACCCTTCATCTAGCCAGCGAGGGTATTCTTCCGCAACCCTCTGGAACATCCAAATTCTCTCGGCTTATTTAGGGACATTATTGAATTTGTTGCTAAGCGCATGGCTGTGGACGAGAAACTCCGGCAACGAACATTGCGTTGCACATTAACTGTAAATAATTAATACCAGAGTCTTTTAGAAAGCCGTTTTGAGATACCGAAGTTTTTATGCACTCCAAGGCCGTTCGTTCGCACAGCCATGGCGCAGACTATATTGTAGGTAATGTCGCTGTGATATGTTTGTCTTAAATCCTTCTGGGCTTGTCACGAGTTGGTTAACAATTTAAAATAATTTTAGTAAACGTTCAGGCGAGACCATACCAGAATATATATCATCACCGTCATTTTGTAAAGAAAAAGATTGCAAAGTATCTATCTGCAATTACTTTTATTTTACGTACTCTCTTCAAATCACTACTTACTAATTTACTCAGAATTGTTACTCAAATTAATTGATGCGTTAAATGTTGAATATTCTTTGTTATCAAGGTCGATTAATCAAAAAGCAGTTAATCCGATCGTTGCGTCGTGCCACCATTGAATTAAATGTTTATTACCCTTTATTTCGAAGTAAAATATCCTACCTGCCTTTTTATTTTTTCTATGTGGTAAAATCGTATCTCAACTTTTGCCGAAGGACGCTTAGATCAATAAATTAAATTAACATATCCCTCACTTATAAAGCATCGACCATTTATAATTCCGGATATGTAATTATAAATAGAATTACTATATGTCTTTGAAATTTTCTTTTAATGAGCTAATACAAAAACATCAAATTACTTTTAAAAATTAATGTTTTTTTAAGTGCAAGGCAAATACAACCAATAATCATGTTGTACACGTACAATCGGTCAGGTGTTTGAGACCATTAACTTTATCTCTCTGTACTTGTAAACAAATGGTAAACAAGTAAATAAATAGAAATAAAAAGTAATGGAAAAGGTAGAATGCAAGACATACCTAGTTATTTTTGTAAATTAGGCTTCCGAGAATTGTTATGAGCAGTTACCTCATGCGAGGGCGAAGATTGGCCGTAAAGCAAACAAACGGTTATTGTTAAAATTTAAATGAGATTATGCTGAAACAAACGGCAGTAAATGTGACAGCCTTTAATTCGGATGTAAATAATCTGTTACACAGAGAGATCATAGATGCGAATATGTAATTTGCAGTAAACAGTGGGAGTGTACGAGAAATGACGGATACGCGATAACGGGACTTTACCAGAGGCCCGACCGGATGAATGCTTGGATGGAATGTTGCAATACTTCTTGAACGTGGGTAAATACAACTAATTGTCCAAAACGTAAACACATAGGATGGACATACCGACCTAAATAGATGAACTTCATTTATAAAAGGTATGGCATGAACTGCTGCTGCACATTACGCAGACAACTGTGGGAAGAGTTCTTTGTGATTTGTGAAGCCTGGCAATTTATTATTTTCTCAGTAATCATTAAAATGCATAACTAAATTACGCTTCGTAAACTGTAAAATATTTTTTTAAATTAAGTTGTCCCTTATCGTTCATTTTATAAAAGAAATAACAAAATTTTGATGATTTATTGATCGATCTTACATCAATGATTAAAGATGTTATCAGACCTATGTTTTAAACAATTGCTGTTTGTTTGAGTCGACGGAATCGTGGACTAAAGTTCCATTAGATAAATGTTTCCTACAATTTATTATTTAATCCAAAGATATTGGTGTAAATTGCAAGGAAAAAATCAATTTATAAAAATACGTGCTCTTAAAACAAATTTTAATATAATGAAGGTGGTTGAACTGCAGGTTATCTAGAATTTATCGAGGCAACCCGAGGAACAATAGCCTTGCGCAATAAAAAACGAAAAACCGCACGTATACATCCTTTCAGATAATAAAATCAATGCGTGATAAAGAAGGTAATTTACTATTCTATTAACGTGTTACGATGTGTTATAAAGTTATAGTGTGAACAATAAAAATTTTATGGCTTTTATAATATAAAAATATACTACATAAACGAAGTCGACGTAGGGCCGTATAAGTTTCCCACTCACGTTCTCGTTATCAATTTCCCAGCTATTTTCTAGGTAAATCCTTTCCTTATTATGGTCATTCATGTGTAGTTCCTGTGGCAGTAAATAATGCGCACGTAACAAATTTATTGTTTGCATAGCTAAATGTGAGTTGATGTAAGTATATGCAAAATAAATAGAATTTATTCATGAGTATTATTAAAAAGTAAATTCGATTGAAAATGTTTTTCTTCGGTACAGCAGATAACATTAGTTACCAGTGCCCATTCCAATTGTTAGTATTGTAACTGGGAGTACAGGCATAACTGTTTAATTTGTTTGTTTACCCATGGCTGTTATCTTATTGTACGTATTGTTAGGACGTACTTATTATTTACCTTTCACAATTTACAAATAATACAAACATAGAAAAAATGAGTACCTAGACAACATTTATTGATAAAAAATGTTTTAATTGTTGGGGATTTCTGTGTACAAACGTGCAATTAGTTGCAAACGTGATCAATTAGTTAGAAATGGTAAAGAACATAATCTCTTGCTTGGTAAAGAGTGGAGAATTCCTTTGCGCCATTATTTACATTTGTATGGACGTATATCTCGCCTTAAATAATAGCTTTATCAATTAGTTAGGTTCAGGGTTCAAATGCTCACGCCGATTCAATAAGACGTATTTTTACCAAAGTTGTGTGCAACAAATAAAAATAAAACCAAAGTCAAGGTCATGTATCCCCATTATTTAAATCAGTATGTACGCTCTGAACCTCACGATTATTGAGAGTCGTCTGCATTTAGATCGGTGATATTCACGAACCACTTTTTGCACCTCGGTTATCTAATGCTTTCCGTTATGGTGAACTTACCCCACTTCCATTTCCTAGGAACTTTATTGTAGGGGTTGTGTGTGAGAATTTGCTCTGAAACAAACAGAAAATTGCAATTAGTGGCGAAAGGACAAACGTGTTGAATCTCTTGCCGGTATTACCCTTGAAAAAAATACTGGATCAATTTTATGACGGGGCTATTTGTATTAATGCCAATTCTGGTTTGGAAAGTGTACATGTCATAAATGTTGAAAACCAACAGCATGTTATGTAATTTATATTTAAAATGTGTGTAGCATACAAAGAAGAACATTGAATTTAATGTCACATTACACTTAGTAAATACATACATAAAAGATTAAGATCGTGTCTAAAGAATAATCGTCATAATTGAAATAAAAAGATTATTTTGGCTGCATCATCCATGATGTAGGTCAAGATTTTTTAAGGGATTGTTTTATATTGTTGCCGCTTTGTACAATATACGTATTGTTCGCTACAAATCGTAGCGAAATTTTAATAGGCCTGAATAGAGCACAAAACAATGAGCGTAGACTTGCGACATAATTAGCAGGCAAATAATATTATTATACAGAATAACTGAAGGTGTTGTTATAGGTAGCATTGCACTACTGCTTTATAATGGTTACCTCCAGCTAGTTACACAACCTAGAAAGTCTAATTTTACGGTGCATTAAGTTTTTCATCCAATGTACTCTTTTACACTGGAAATTGTTTAATTAATTTGGTAAGTACAGAGCCTCTATTTTCCGGGACAGTTTTTCGGTAAACGTATTGCCGATGCTGAAATTGGAAACATCCGGTTTTATACTGCATGATATAGGTATACGTTTACGTAATATGTCAATTTAGTGCATACAATAGCATTTCCATTCGTATTTGGTCCCAATTGTGAAAGGCTTATTGCACTTCGTCCATATTTGCAACAAATTTGATAAGAAGTTTGGGGACTTACTTGGAATTATGTTGTTAAAAAGTAATGAAATTTTTGTTTTATTTTCGTGAATTCGTAGAACTTCCATAATTTAATCCATATTTGTACAAAGATGTATAGTCCAGACAAAGTGTCCTCATTTCAGAAATAGCCAATAAAAAAGTATTTTAAAAGCGCGCTGTTACTAAGCTTAGGATAAGTAGTCTAAAATTGAACTCTTGACGTAGAAAGGAAATCCTAAAGGTGGTTAGTTATTTTTAAAGGTATTATTGTGCTCCTCGCATGTCTTCGTTCCGCAAGTGTTACCAAGAGGACAGGGCAAAAATACGTGAGTGCAACAAGTAGAACAACAGACCTCTCTTCGTACAGAGATGTGGTTATGTTTCCGGCGAGTTGCCGTGTTTAGTAGATAGGTAGATGTTGGTGATGATGCACGGGCCAAGGACGTAGTTCGGGGCTGTCGGTCAGCGGCTCAGTGGAATACCGTCGGCAGGAACACGTGATGTCTAAATACCTATGCGATGGCTATTCGATTCGATCGCGTATCTCTGAGTACATAATGTACAGCTTACCGCACAATGAATATTCTACACCGATATTGGACCGAAAGTAGTTATTGGTTTTGCTGCATGTTCATGCACAGGTAATGTCGATCGATCGCACAGAGCGAATTTACAAAATATTTCGACGGACAATTATGCAATCGGAAGCAAGATGCCAGTTAATTTTAATGTTAATACAGTAGGACCTCGATTATTCGGTCTCTGGGTCATCCGACCTGGGTTTGAATAAAATAATTATTCCTATGTATTTTATTTGCTGTGGTATTTTACACATTATTATAGAAGTAACAAACAACCAAATTTATATTCACAGGATACGAATGAAGAGGAAACGAAATGTATATTTTGTAGAAAAAAACATGTTTGTTAATTTATAAAGATGCATATGTAAGACATTTCGAAAATATAAAGTGCTATTTTAGTTTATTATTTTATTCTAAGGGTCTCTTCAGTTAAGTTCACATAGTATTAGTATGGTTAGTTCAAATCAAAGAAAAGTTAATTCATTAATTATACAAAAATTAGATATTGGCAACAGTACAGAATCTCTAGTCGTAAATTATTTAAAAGGACAATAAAAAGATGAATGAGTGAGCGAAGCACTGTAAACACAGGTTTTGAATAAAGGGTGTTCAGATGAATGTGTAACATAAAACTGCCGCCTCTTCGAAGATCAAACAACGACGCGTTTTTTGCGTTACACATTCAACAAAACACCCTGTATTGTACAACAGAATCAAACTGAACAAAAACTCTAGTAGATTTTGGAGTTGTGAAAAAAAATCGGTATGGTATGAGAAGCTGACCATCTGCGATAAAAAGTTAGCGACGAAGAAAAAGTTCGTGTCTTTAAAAATCGATTACGAAAAATCATTGAGGAAGTGGAAGAATCTAAAATCCGCCATGCATTTAAATCTTTCAAAGAAAACTCGTCTCTTCTTAACCTTACCAAAGCTTTGGATGAAATCATAGTAGAATCTCAATGTAGAAAAAAAATAAAACAAAACCCGCATACAGTAAAATAGTTAATGTGGATTAATTGAAAAAGATTCATAAGACAATTAATTAATTAAACGGAACAAATCAACGTTCTGTTTGATTTATTTAGTATCATACAAATATTCAAAAAACCAAACGAAGTGAAAGAAATCAATATTAAAGAAGTTCATTTGTCTGCGGTAAGTAGAATTAATTTGAAGCAGTAAATTTCTTTCTCACTCCAATGTTCAGACAAACGAATTCTTTTTAACATACCAAAATTTCCTTCTTTAGTGCCTATACCTGAGTTATTGTTTCATCAAAAACACGTCGAACAAACGTATTAGTTCTAATCACTAAACGGTCACAAGCCAAATTAATTACACAATCACGAGTGAAAAGTAACAATTAATTCTATAGTATTATGAATGTGCACTTCAACAACGACTAATTTTTATAGGAAAAATTAACCTCTTCATTTTAAAAGACGTTTTTCCCTTCGGGCATTCTCAGCGCATATAATTAATTTTTCGATTATACAACTTTTTGGGTTATACGGCCCGACCGTCCGCCACAATAGGCCGGATAATGGAGGACCTACTGTATTACAATTAAATAACGTTCCCATTCAATCAGATGTCCGCAATGCTCGAAAAATCATCACACAAGATACCCGTTTTGCCCAACTACTCATTTAGTTGTAGTAGGGAGGGAGCACACCTGGCCACCTCAAGAGCAAAACAAGATCACTCCATTCGATTTATGTTAATTTTCAGAAATTCCAGTGACCTTGTCGCCATTACGTTAGGTAACTCGATAGAAGTCGCCGTCGACACTAAATAGCCTAAATAGCAATCAATGCGTTTCGCGTCAGATACTGCATAATACAGTAGTTATAATAGAAAGCACGAACCCCGACGCAGCATTAGCTAAAACTTTTAAAGAAATTGCTCGAATGAGCGCTGTTTCCTAATATCTCAAAGAACGTTTAATTACCGAAGAAATATAAATAAATTCGTTGTGGTCGGAATGCCATAATGCATGCGCACTTTCTCCGTACACCTTACCTCCTTATTTAGAAAAAAGAGAAGATTTTCCTCGGAACGCAACAAAAGTTCCTGACGCATAGCTACGCGGGAAACGTTTACAAGGAAACCAAAGACAGCATCCTATGTTTTGCCTAACGTGCCAATAAAGAGCCGCGATGGTGATTGATACTAATTATATTAGTTAACACTAATGGCAACAACAAATCAACGGTTAAGTGCTCGCAGGAGTGAAAGCAAATAAAACAAGGGGGATTACGAAGAAGAACGCCACATCCTGATGAAATTCCGGGAGAAGAACAAAGGGAAATACCGACCTAAAATTAAATAAATAAATGCAGTCTGCGAAAAGGAAATTTGCATTCTCTTCGGCGCTATTTAGATTGCAACCTAAATGCACTAAGAATGTATTTTTCCAATATGTGTAACCTTAATTTTAAAAGTGGGTCAATGTATTTTTGCATAGACCATTATTGCAACTTGGATGAATAATGATTCACGTGGTGTATACGTATATACAGCTTTATACTACATTGCAAATTCAAACTGAACAATGGGCAATAACTAAATTAAAGAACAATTAAATAAGCAACAAGAACAAATCTTTTGTTTTTATGTTAAAAAACTTGGCGAAGAAGTGAAAGCCCTATGTAATAGAGGGAATGAAATTTAGCATCTCAGCGCCCAGAGGGGTTAAGAATGCCCTCACGTTTCTCCCATGAGGAGATGAGCGTTTGCAGCCTTTCCAATCCCAATCCGCATTGACTTTCACATAACCGGAAATAACAATAATGACCTATCAGAGCGAACAAATTAAATATTCTTGTTTTGATGATTAATCCGGTGCCGGTGCATGATACAAGTGCAACTGAGAATGTCCACTAAATTACATAACCATTCTGCATGCATTATTATCTGTTTACTATTATTTTCCTTAATTCTATTCGAAGAAGAAAAACTGCGCATTGAGTCTATTTATGCACCTACATTGCATAATTCCTATTTCCAATGACAAAAAATGCAGTACAAAAGCTGTTCCATAACACGGCAAAAAAGAGATACCAAGTCCAAATCACGTTGCTTTATCTGTGCACATTTTGTACCTACATGTAGGTGGCACCCCATTATTATGCACATATACGACAGTGGCGAGGAAATAATGTTCAGCAAGTTAGATTATTTAGCATAAGGCATTAAACTAAGAAAGGTCAAGGGTGCCGGTACTGCAATAAGACCGTCTATTTCTGCAACTGCAGCAGTTGTTCTAAACAAAAGCACTTTAGTATATTTTGCAATGCGAACAATGCATTCGCCTCCGAACTATTCACTTAAGTAGCTTAAATCCAGATTCATGATTATTAAAAATGACAAATCCACGCATGTAATTATCCCCACCACCACCTCCTCCTTTTTTCATATTAACTTTTGTAGAATTGCAAAACAATTTACCTAAACATAATAAGCTTGGCAATTAATTCGTGATATACATAATTACGTTTATGCATGCATTACGAGTTAATTCATTCCGAAATTATTTTTTTTATTAATATCTCTGCAATGGAAAAGAACAGCAATTTTCAACGATTCAAACTTATTAAGCTTAAAACGACAATTGCGTTCGTAATGGGGCTTAATTGCATTTAGCACATTGTTTGAAATGTCTTAGCTAATTTATTCCAATTTAAATTAAATTTATTGAGCGCTCGACTCGGGCAAGTTTACCGTTAAGCGGGAATTATAATTTTTAATTTGAGCACTTACTGTGTAACACTTGCTTTCGATCCGTCTGAATGATCACGGCGAGGCGGCGATCGCGCGAATGAAAGGGGCCCTACGGCGGCAGCCCTAAAAGGCCCTTCCGAATTAATTGCTTATCTTTCATCAACGGTCGGTTTACAATTAACTCACCTTGATATAGTTTTATGTGCTAAATGTCAAGGAAGTTAGAAGTTGTAATTCAACATTTTTTTTCAATCACATGTATAATCAATCATTGTGTTCCTATTATAAGTATATATTAGTTATGAATATATGTATATACACATAGTAATAATGAAACGCATTTTCTATGGCGGATTTTCCTCTTGCGTATTTTCGTGGAAGTGCTTCAAAGGGATGCTCTCTACTAGGAAAAAGAATTATTTTACGCCAGCAGCGTTCTATTTCCAGGAATTTGTTTGAAGTACTCCAGCAATTAATTACAGGTATGAAGGCGAGATTCCTGAGACAGTGTTACATCCGCAAACCCACGCACCAGCCGTTTGAGTGACAAGAAAAGAAAAATGCCGGTCATTGAAATGAAATTCTAGATTAAAGGTTTTCAATTCTAGATCCATGGGTTTACTCGAGCATATAGAGAGTAACTCTGGTTGACGTCCAGAAATCGGCAATTTGTAAGTAGCGCGTGTCGTTGCCTCGGAATAGAACAGCACAACACTTTCGATTTCAACCATGGATTTCTTATTCGCCATGTGGGTGGATTATACAAACCTGTTCTAGTTTAACACACTTGCGGTGTATCTGTCAACATATCTAGAGAGCTTTGTAAGAGACAAACGGATCAAGGAGTGGATTACCTAATCTTTAATTGGGACATAATCTTTTGTCCTCAACCAGGGAGAGCAGTCCAGAGAGGACAAATTATCAAATGATCTAACTGCAGATGATGAGTTGGTTATAAACCTTGGATATTAGCACATATTAAACAACTTCCTGAATATTTGATAAATAAAACCAAACAAACAATTTGAAAGAAACAATCCAGTGAAGATGATTGATTTTTGATGTCTGTGTTACATGGAAGGTCGTTGAAACAAAAAGTTTTTTCAAAGCAGGTAATTAAGTCTACAAATTTTGGGATTTCCTCCTCATATTATAATTACATTACTATATATATATACAGAATGATCTATTCACAACTGGCCAGGGAGTGGAGACACAATTCTATAGGTTATAAGGTCGTCGTTCGTCAATGGCTGACACTACAAAGCCCCTCGACCGAGGGTATCAGAAATCTTGCGGGACAGGTTTTCTATCTCTTACGCGCATGTTTTCTATTTGTTCCTCAAGATTTATGATACTCTCTGTCGAGGGGCTTTGTAGTCTCAGCCATTGACGAACGACCACCTTAAAACCTATAGAATTGTGTCTCCACCCCCTGGCCAGTTGTGAATAGATCATTCTGTATATAGTGTTAATGTAGTGTTTAGTAGCTCTGTGTTTTCTTTTTGATAACGCTCTTTACATCAAATAAACAGCAGGGTGATAAATTGTTCTCTGAATGCACAGCAACAATTGATTGAGGCATCTTTTCAACAATTAGTAGTGATCATTTTTAAGTAGTCCGTCGTGTATTCCTTCAAAAAGAAGATCAAATCTACCAGGAAGTAAATTGCGATTACGTATTGGGAACCGGCAATTGTCTGCACAAAAAGCACACTTTATATTCGAAAAACCGAATCTCGCATTAAAGCATCCGAAGTTTTATTTGCGGGCCTAGTAATATCGTTTCCTTTTCTTGTGTTTTTATAGCGAAATAGCATGTTGCCCGAGGAAACAGACCAACAATAAACTTCACGATATCCAACCGCAAACCAGTTGAACTAGATAATATGATGATACAAAGTGCTTTTTGTTATCTAAATTACCTACATTCTACAATAAACATTACCAGCTCGCACATACGTAAATAAGAAAATTAGTACTGAGAAATGAATTTCCAAATTCTATAAAAATATATTGTGTGCCAACACAAAGTATACAAAAGACATGTACTTAACATTCTAAAAATGCAGTTCGATTTTTTTGCTAGTGTTGTAGTTTTTCCAAGTACACCGTGTGCACTGTTAACAACACGATTTGCATATCTTATGTAAATTAACGCTAAAATTCCGCTCCGTGAAAACACAAGCGTGTTGTCGAATTAAAATTTTTATACATAATGTGAAATATCACCTTTTACACAGGTAAAAATATATTTAACGGCGTATGTTTGTACAATGCAAATAATCGCCTCAGCCTTGGGCTAAGCACAATCAGTTGTAGAGTAATTTATTAAATAATTACTTTTATTTGCATAACATTAAAGTTCGCCATCAAACGTTTAATATCAAATAATATTTTGTGAAGTTATTTTCGTTTTAATTGCGTACCCGTCGAAGGTTGCAAAATTGGAATTTGAAAATATAAATAATGTGGACTAGGAATATATCACATACAATAATAAAAATAATTCAAAACAAGAAAATAGCATATTCACTTGCTAATTAAATAACATCGTTACCGCCCACGTATTTCATATCAAGAAATACCCTTGCGACTTTTTAAACATAGGTGCATATTTACAAAATCGCCTTGATTGGCCTGTCAAACGGATACATAATACGTAAACATAGATTTTGTCAGCTCAAGGATGCTAACTAGTTCTTGCTAAAGATACCTGCGTCTACTTCAACTCATATACCTGGGAATGAAATGTATATTGCAAACTTTTCGCCGACCTAAAACAACGCTAAAGCCTTGATGTAACCAGGCTCTTTGTTTCAGGTTCACCGATACAACATTTTGTGCGTTTTGGTGCGATTTTTCGTCGTGAGACAGAGCGTTAATAAAGCCACAATGCGGCCGGTTTTTCGTTACGAAATCCAGATTATAATATCCGAGCAGAAGAAAACAAATCACATGCTTCCGGAAGTACCAGCAAATGCCTTTCTCCACATCGGCGGAGTTCGGTAATGTTGCTCAGGTGTGCATGGGTATTGCAACAATAATTGTCTGGCTCACTGTTGCTGGCCTTTCGCCTGGTCTTACGACTCAAAATGAATCCTGAATGTAAATAAAATGTGTGTGTAACCGTGCGAGAACTCCCGGGCTACCGTCAGATGGCGGGACGAAATCTCGCAAAGCAATTACAAACTGGACAACAATCACTCGATTTATTTATAATATTTGGGTGTTAAATCACACGAATGCGAGCAGGCGATAGTTTCCACTCATAAAGCGAACAATTCTCCTTTCACTGAGAAGCCAGCACAAAAGGTCATAAGTCTCCGTTTGACCCTAAACACGAGAGCGCTAAATCTTAAAAAAGCGGTCCGTAGGGTTGGATAACTTAAAATTAAGGTTGCTTTCTCTAAAGATGGAAGGCTACGTGAACAAGCATGCACAATAATGAATATTAAATTGCCCGCGATGGAATATGTATAGGAAAAGACAAATGTAATTTAACAATATTAAAATTTATTACGGAATATGATTTATAGTATGCATTAATTTGCATCGCGGACGAACTAAATTAGCTAAAATACAAGTTTTAGTCCGCATTAGCATTTCTCTGAATAAAATTTTTAGGTCAAGAAACAAAATTTAAATTATACGCCGAATCAATTATAAATACATAATTATTAAAGTTATTAATAATAGGTTGAATTCATGTATGATAATACTGTGTGTATGAGCTACCAGTATTTAATAATTCAGTATTTCCACGATACATTAGGTATTATAATTTTATAGCTGAAATATTGTCCGATTGTACAAAGTAAATACTATAAAGAAACGGCCGAACTACATGATAAAACATTACCACAATTAGGTAATTGGGCTTTTAAACGACGGCACAAAATTCCTTTTATGCCTGATTAATGTTGATGATTTGTGATAACGTTAATATCTAGAAAATGATCCATTTTTTACAATACTGCTTATTTTACGACTTACTGCTTGGGCGCCAGAGATCATTATCGTAAGGCTTTACATACCTGAAAAAAGGTGAAAAAGTTAGTAAACAAGTAATGTTCCGAGAGAAAACAATTAAAAGGTAATTTCGTGTGACCTCCAAATTTAATATTCTGCTGCTCATAATGTGTTTTATTTAAATAAAGGTGTATGTAAAGCACAGTGTTGATTCCACGAGCTCGCACATACAGCGGACACTAAGCATAATATGAATATTATACAAATGGTACAAATTTTTGTGTGCGTACAATGGTTGCGTTTTCTAAAATCAACAGTGATAAGTTCGTTCGAGGCACTAAAGCGTATTTGCTTGCTGCGATGAACACAATACCGCATACGTACGAAGCAAAATTGCTTATTGTTTTAAATATGAACGGTGTGGATCAAGAGCGCGCTCTGTATTTTTGTAACAGTATTAATTCGCTTTTTATCCTTCCACGTGCATTATAAATCACCTTGCAGCTTCATGTGGAATATTAATCCTCTAATTGCCGTGTGACGTTAAAAATCGACGGATTTTGGACACTTTCCAGGTTGTATTTTCCGTGGCGATGAAGCAGAATTATCGCAAACAATAAATCAAACGAAATATTCAGCGGCAAAGCAGAAAATATTATTTTTTACACATCCAGATTTGCCATTGAGAGAGACAGAGTAGGTACATACTATCATTCAGTGTCATTATGAATCATCTTATTGTTAGATACCTGAGCATTTATCAGGGCTTGGAGAACAATGCGCGTTATTCGCTCTAAATCATCGAACAAAATCAACCTTGTTATGTATATATTTTCATCGGGTGATAACTTACTGCTTAAATGTATTTAAATAAAAATGTAAAATGCTTGTAATGGATAAAGTTGTGTTCGGTAACATTAGGAAATATCTATTCAACCTTTTAATCTTTAAGTTCTTATGAAATCGTATGTTGTACCTACTTCAGACTGATAAATATGTAGCTTAATATGAAAGAGCCACTTGAACAAACTTTCCTAATATGACAAGGAAACACCGGCAATTGCATCAAAAATAGATGACTGATAAATGATAAAAAATTAAGCAACACAACTTTTAGTCGATGAATTGTTGTTACTAAGTACTTACAAGAACAGTATAATGGGGGTACGTAAGTGCAGCAGAATACGATGTTAGGAATTTGGCAAAGATACTTGCGTAGTTCTATTTCTGTTGAGATAATTGCTCGGTTTACTCGGCTACAGAATCCGTTTGCGCTTATTGGGCCCCAAAAATTTGCAGATATTTATGCGGCGATAAAAGTTTATCCACGTTTAATGAAGCATTACGGCCTTTAATAAAACTCGTCGACGTAAATCTCAGTGGCGGGTTTTACAATTTATTTATACCTTTTAATTTTCCGGAAACAAAGCGGGTTTCGCCGACAGAACAAAACCTTTTTAAATAATGAAATGAGGGCAATGAAAATATTTAATTAAAATTTAATCTACCTGCGCGGGACAAAATTTTCTACTGCTTTGAAAACTGCCTTTGCGTCAATTTTTCTGCCTCCGAGTGAAAGGGAAATACAAAGCGGAAAATTTCGCCAATTAAAATGAAGGGGCAAACCTTATAAAATTAAATAAGTGTGTAAATTGGTTTCTTTTGAAATTGTCTCGTTTTAATTTTATACGTAAGCTTGTATAATTTAGTTATATGTTGAAATCTGTTGCTTTTTTAATAGTTAAATGGTGATGTATTGAAGGTAAATTGTAAATTTATTAACTGCAGATTTAATGTTATTGATTTGCATGGAATGAGTAATGAACAAATAATGAAGCATTACGCGATGCATCGTGTTATTAGAGAAACTGTACTTACTAGTGCTACTACATAGTAAGTTGTATGTGATAATCAACATCACAGAGGCGAACAAGGAACGATTTATAAGAGAAAATGATTGGAAAGTAAGTTATGGAGCAGCGGTGGTAATCATAAACCTAGGAATTCTATGGCCGGTGATGTTTTCCAACACGTGCTAGAATAATCTTGGGCTCTATTATCTCACAAGATGAGGAACCTCCACGCTGAGCAATAATTATCGATTAGTTGCTCCCACCATCAACGCGGACGTCGTGCTCCCATGTACCAAAGCAACAATGACGGCCATTGTCAAAACCTTAAACACCTGGCGTTACCTTAAAGAGATTTGATGCTAGCCGTGGCCAGAATCGAATCCTGAACTCATTTTTATTACCTGTTACCTGTTTCGCAAGGTGTTTTGGTGGAGACGTTTTACTCGTATTGTATTGATTTTAGGAGCATCTGGTCGCCGCTCCTGCGGCTGCAGTAAATGCACTCAAAGCGCTCGGCATTGCTTTGTCAAAACCTCTTCCCCCGATTTTCAATGTATGTCAATACGAATGAGTTTCTAAAATAAATATCTACGTTCTGCAGAAGTTGCTTGCACATTTTTTCTCGCTTAGGTAGGTTTAATATTTAGGGCCGCTGTAAATTACCTACTTCTTGGAATTTATTACAATAATATGATGAACTGGACGGTCGGTGTAACCCTACATATGCAGTAGTTATAGTTTTTTCTTCATTTAATTGCTTTTGTTTTTGTGCAGTATTGATTGATGTTTCAAAAAGAGATTGGACGGTGTAAACAAAACAGTGCGGAGTATATGCACTAACAAAGCCCGAGTTTGATTAGTCCCAACGTAAAATCTAATCTTTATGCAGAGTTGAGCCGATTGGCGCCTCCATATCAACCGGCTGCCAATGTAGAAGAGAAAATTGAATGAACATTCGCATGTGCAATTGCTTCCGCAACAACAACGCTGGACTTATACTGCGATAATGATTTATAAAATAATAATAACATTGTAGTACGTCAGCTCAGATTATGTTTGGACACAGAGACTTTACGTCACACTACAATCAACTATTGGAAACTTTATAAAATAAGCGGCTGTGACGTCATGGTTTTACAATTAAGTAATATTGCCATGCACGAGTTATTTGAAACAAAATAATTGCTCGCAGCGGAGTAAAATAAAATTTTCGTAATATGTTTCTCTCCTTGTAATTCATTCAGTATGGTACATATTTACATACCTACTAAGTATTTTATTATTGTATTTTATGAAGGCTGCATTCTGAATCCCATTTACCGCAGATTATGCAGTACTTATTCATACAGGGCATGAAGTGAATTCTTGCCACCAATTTCCAAACCCCTTTATTCCATAATAACCGTATTATGCAACGTCATTATAAAATTTCGGCGAGATTAAGTACTTAAGCAATAAAAGTATTACAGCAATAAATTGAATTAACAATTGGCATCACAGCAGTTCAGTATCGATTATACGGTATATTCTTGTAATTTATGGCTGTCGCGCGTATCCTATCTTGGACTCACTAAATTGAACGAGTCCAACACTACTTTCGTGGTGTCGTCAGTTGAAAACACGTTTGGATACAGGTTTCGATAATTTAGCGAAGGCGTCATTTTATTTTACCCAAACGTAAAAGTCGGTCAGCGCAAGACGTAAGTAAGCAAGTATTCGTACATAAAATACTAAATGCAGTTTCGGTTTCAACTTTTTAAGAACAATGAGGGCGAGCAACAGCTTTAAAGTTGTATGGATATTTGTAGACCTCTCGTGTTAATTAAGTGGAAAATCATAATTAACGAGCTCAAAATAAATTTATTGCTCCTTATCTTGCAAGCAAAAAAGAACACATCTCGAGGGAACCTGTTATGAAAATTTCTTTCCGCCAACTACGTAATAGACCAAGAATCATAAAATGAAATTCGATAAACTAGATAGGGCATTTGCCATAAGCCGTTCGAATCAATTTAAGTTTCATCGGAGTAAAATAGGGAAATGTTCTCCCATTAATTATTAATGGATATCGATTCCAGAATGACTACTTTGCCATCATAAAAATCAATAGGAAACAAGCGAAAGCGTCGTCCTAAGCCAATACGGATAGAATGGCGTTTTTGTGCCGCTAAGAGTGTAGCCCCGGTTAACTGTCCTATAAACAAGGCTCATTGTTATTTAAGTGCTAAAATCTAATTAAGCGGCATCAATTTCTGCAGTAATTTCCACGAACACAGGAGGGCCTTCTGTTCCGGTGGCTTGTGTAGAGGCTGTCGGAAATCGATTTAGCCTCGCGACACCCAGATTGAAATCTTATGGACGGGAACGCTGTGGAATTTCGAGGAAATTGTGCGGTTGCGAACCCTCCATTTGACACCCACTACAGTGCCTGATCGTGACTAGATCGCCCAAATACAAACTAAATTATTTACTTTATTACCAAGATTGTCATATTTCCATTCTTATTCGACTTTTAACGGGTTTCCTACTTCTTTTACGTTTTATGCATAATTAGTTGTAAGTAATGGAGAACAAAAAGTTATGTTTGCATTCCTATTTGATTTGTGCCCGAAGCGACTTATCGGTCTGAAAATGATAGTATAGAGTACCGAAACGTTGACGATTGAAATCAAATAAATCTACGAAGAAGTAATGTGACTTCAATGTGATGCGCGTATGTCACCATGAAAAACTGTATTCTTATACAACTTTCATGATTGTGAATTTGTAAACGTTAAAAATAATCTCAGTTCTTGTGATTCGGTGCAAGATAATACTGCATAACCACGGAGAAGCGAAAAGCATTAACAATCATGGTTTTTATAGACATATTTCTTTTCAAGCATTTTTAAAGCAACCCACGAACGTATTACTTGGATATCGTCTCATCTCAAAGATAAAGAGAAACACCAAGATTATAGAAATAATGTCCAATTACAGAAATATCTGTACCGTATCTATAGAATCAGGATTGCATAAAATTGATAGGTCGAATTACCAGAATTAAATCAGTTCTTACAAGAAATGACTATCTTTGCCAGGTAAAACAATCTGTTCAGCTTTTGTAATATGTTTACATTATATCGAATGTATTAACATAACTAGACCTAACCGTGCCTAGGGGCTATGCCAGCGAATTCATAAGTGTGTTACTGCACAAGAACTCTTGATTCGGCTGATAAATCCCAATGGAAGTCGCACATAAAATAATTATCGAAGATTTTCTTGTAATAACAGTGACAGAGAAAAGTTAGTATGCGCCTGCCTCTTGTACTGCTGCATACAAATTGCTTTCAAATCTTCGAAATACACAATTTTTTTACCCGCCATACTTTCTAAATTCTTTTATAAACAATCCTCTGCCAAGGCACTCGATGAAGCGTGCACAAAGTTTTTTGTTTGAAAGCGGTGCCCACGTCTACAAGAAAATAAAAGTGTGCAGTATTACAGGGAAAACCCAACAATAACTCTAAAATTCTATTGCTATGAAATTTGTTGGAAACACCGAGAAAGAATAAAGTGCTTGGATTGTTCAAGACGGGAATCTAAATTGAGTATATGTGCAGAAAGGAGAAGCAGTATCAAAGTAATATTTGAATTTAATGGGACTTCTTATCACATGAGTTATAATTAAACAGAGGTGGATAAACATGATAAATAAGAAAGGATGTAAATAGTGCAGACGATAACAGTGTCATTTGTGGTCACCTACCAAAAATCCTCATAACATCAATATATTATTGTTAAATTTATATTGGGTGTCTTCGCGGGTATCGAAGCACCGGATGTGAGCCGAATATAAATTTCAAAAACTTTATGACAGCGTATGATACATTCCGGATTATCCAGAGCATTCAGGGAGAATTGATCGTAGGCACCCATAAATATGTTAAGTAAATAACCATTAAATTGTAACAAGCTGCTATCAGGCAGGATAATTGGATGCGGGGGCACGTTATCTGCCAATCATTTAATATCTCAGAAGCTTATGAGAAATGTACATAGAGGTGTTGTTTGATATGCTCAAAAATCAATATTTTATTTTGCATTGGATGGTTACTGTCATACATGTATGTTATCGCTGGTTCTTTAGTTATGTATTGAGCTGTGCTAAAGAATTTTCCTAAATAGGTGGCTTCGGCTAAGGGATTAATCATTTTAATGCCGTTATATTACAGTCTGATTAATAAATACAAAGCGATTCTGATCGATCAATTATTCATCCTACGAACGGTCCACATTAAGTTCGAATGACGGATAACAAAACTTAATGATAAAATATGCAGAACGTGGAAAAAATTGATTTATAAAGGGATGATAACGTGGGAGAGGAGGATTGTTCTTTGTTTCCATTAAAATTTCTAACATATATCCTAAAGTTTGGGCTATTATTTATAATAATTAAATAACTGAATTGGCGAAAATTATTAATCAATATTTCGTACGTAGCTTTTAATATGATTAATCAAGGGTGTCGTGTATTTCTATGAAAGAATTTGTTAATGATGAAATTAAATGGGAAGAGAAATATGGAAAGTGGTGCGAAAGGCACCATGTTAAAGTTGAAACAAATTTTGTGAGAGTCATTTAGAAGCAAGTGCAAGGCAATAGCGAATATTTTTAAGTCTTGTCAAGGAATTTTCCTCAGCCATGTTGATTATTTGTCATGCAATTGGCATTGGGAAAAGTTGGACTGAATATTGCAAGGTTGCTTGATTTGTTGTGTGAGGATTTTTCATTAAGTAAACCAACACTATACAGAAATAAGTAGGGAATTGGGGAACGGCCTGTAACAGGTAAATTCTATTTTGGATCGAGTTCCCGAGAAACCGTTAGCTTCGATTCGCGATGGGACAAACATAACCTAAAAATATATCGCAAAACGGCGACGAAATGTAAAAATATTGAGAGTAGAAATTGCAATAAAAAATCTTTTGCTCTCTAATTGTCTGGAATGTGCATTCGTCGTGTTGGGCAACAACTAGTTAAATAATAATCTGGGGATATCCCATAGAGTTAATAATACTTCGCGATGAGTATAGGGCAGGCAAAATGATTATTTAGACGAAATTATTGTACTGTGCGACGTTTTCTTGCACGCTTAGCGATATCTAGTAGTAAATTTTTAAGATATTTCAAGGTATTTTTATGTATTCACGCGATCACTTTCCAAAATGAATTGACAGGTTCGCACAACCATGTAAGGTAAGCCGTTTGTGGGCCAAAATGAGGGCATTTGTTAAGTTTAACGAAAAAAATCTTTTGGGGTGCAAAAATGCAACCCAAAGGTACACCGTTCGTCAATTTTTCCACCCGAAAATTTCGGAATTGTTCCCAAAAACTGTGCAATATGTTGACGTGGCGACGGGTTTGAAGATAAAATTCCCAAAGTTCCCTGATGGGGAAGGGATCGATAATAACAAGACTAGAAAATACAATGTTCAAGATTTCGTGCCGAATTGCGAAATTGGGAAAAAGTTTAAGTATAATAGGTTAATAAGTCAACTGAAATATGGCGACTTATCTAACTAGTACACAGCTCACTCGATTCGCTTGGAAATAATGATTGTGCTGAGATAAATGGGACTCACCTGATTTTTTAAATGTTCCTCTATTGCACGTAAAGCGGAATCCGTAAGTTTCACAAATATTAAGTCTTTATTTTCACCGAAATTTTGTTGCGAAGACAAACCATACTTAACACCTGGACAGAGAGCCGCCATTTCTACATTCTCTGTCGAACTTTGCAACCAGCTGACGAATAGGGTCACCACTTTCAGGTGCTACCAACATAAAATATGTACCACCTAACGAGAAACAAATAGACACAGAATTGCACCAGGATTTTTTGATTTTTTCGCACTGCACCCGCTACATTCTCGCCAAAAACGTCTACGGAACACGAACTACATTTTTATTTCTTAAATTACATCCACAAATTATTACAAATGTAGGACTTGAACCGATTGTTTACACTGTACTGGTTTTCTGAATGTCCCCAACAGGTGGCAGCACCTGCTATGCCTCTCACTAAAGCACTTTGTAAACACAGAGGATTCCTTCACATTGACGGAGATTACGTCGAATGTTATCACTCCGCATGTGCAAATCTCTGTACCAACGTTCTGAATAATCTGCCTACCTTAACTAACCCCTAGAGGTGGGGATTAAAGGGTCGCTCTTACTAAAAGTATCTAATCGTCTCTTTGAAGGATACCTTTCTGTTGTAACTTCAAAGGAAAAATAAAATCCATTTCAGGTATACCAGAAATAAGGGCATGCATTTAAATTGCCCTATGTAAAAGTTCAGCTTTGTCGGTTCGAACTTGTCATTGTTCTCGGGACAATAAACCAATTTTCTTGTAGGATTTATGACCAGTGGGAGCTAGTTCAGTTAATAGCTATTTTTATTTTTTGCATTGGGAGTTCGTGAAAGCAAAAGTAAAATATCGCCTTAACATTGCAAATTTTCCAATTTCATTACAGCATTATTGTGCATATCGTCAGTGATAATACGCACGTCCTTTTCTTTACATGACTAAATCTAGTCGACTAACATGAAATTGTTTACAATAACTTTTCATCTGCACAATGAAAAAAACTGTATTTCATCCTAGACATTTACGTAAATTTAAATTAAATAATTCGATATTGTTCAAATTTAAATTATCTCAATGAGAAATACATGTAAGTGTAGGCAACCCAAACGACAGAAACTAACTAATAAAAAATATGAGTGTTTGAAGTATATTTGGTTGCCTAAACATTAAAGAAGATTATACAGGGCGTTTCAAAATTACACCCCTTCCTTTACACCACATATAGTACTCACCAAAAGAAGCTGAAAAGTTCCTATTGACCCCTGTCCGATCTTCAACCCCTAGGGAGATACAGCCCCTCAAAGTTGAGTAAAAAATCACACGATTTTTGGTATAACTTGGTCATTTTTTGCACTAACGAGCTAATT
>JAWQRP010000121.1:0-40603 GCA_033557875.1 Quadriops clusia | reverse complement strand
CTGGCCAGCTAGCTACCCTAGCGGCCTTCCAAACTTTCTCCCCTCTCTTCGTGAACGAACGACCGTTTTCTCCACGCGACTTGTCTTCTGCGGCCACGCGCTGCGCGAGGCTTCCGAGCCGATCGAACTGCCACCCCAAAACTCCCTAAGACCGTCTCCCCACGCGACTCAAACGTGACTGTCCGCCCCCGCGACTCAGACTCAACTGCCGAAGAACTGCCTCAACCGAACTCTCTTTTTTCTCTCTACCTGCCTCGCGGCCTCTCCGACCCTCCTTTTTTCCGAACCCCTCTCTCTCTCTAACCGTTTGACTGGCTGCCTCTCAGCCAATGAGAACCGTCCCCACCCTTCGCATGAAGCAAGACCAATCACAGCGCGAACCCTTCATCACCCAATGACCAATGGCAACGCGGCTGAGGCGAAGCGAACTTTGCGCAGGGATCTTTGACCCAAAGCCCAGGCATCCGTATACCATTTCGGCTGACCTTGTAATTATCGCCTTCTCCCTTCTTGGAAACGGCACACCTTTCTGGAAGCACGTGCCGTGTTTGGAACATCTGTGCTCGGCTATTGAATTGGGAAATATTTTCCAGATTTGGACATCTGGCACGCGTCCTACTGCTACTATGAAATCAGAGTATTCATCTGCTGCCTTTTTTTCTCTTATTAAATCTCAACCCCAATATTTAATCTGATAAGCGTCGTAGTTCTATTATTTCTGCTGGCCCTGTGATTACCTTCACAGTATATGGGCACTATTTTAGCTTCCTTTAAGATATGCGGATACTTGCCTAATGAGAAGTAGAAATTCATCAAATGACTAATCGGCTCAGAAAGAGCATTCTTACAGCCCCCAAAGTCCCCATTTAAGCCGGCGTAAATTTTAGCGCATCGAGACTTTATCCGAGGTGGCATTGTTTGTAATGAAGTATTCACGCACATCGGCAAACAGGCCAGTCCCGGTTCGGCGTCATGTGCGTGCGTGCGTGAGTTTGCGTGTGTTTGCGTGTGTTTACCTGTGTTTACGCGTGCTTACGTGTGTTTATGTGTGTTTACGTGTGTTTATGAGTGTTTATGTGTGTTTATGTGTGCTTACGTGTGTTTATGTGTGTTTACGTGTGTTTATGTGTTTACGTGTGTTTATGTGTGTTTACGTGTGTTTATGTCTGTTTACGTGTGTTTACAAGTGTTTACGTATGTTTGCGTGTGTTTACGTTTTTTTCCATTACTCAAGTCAATTATAATTAAATTAAAATAAAATAAGGAATAGGAATGGGAAAGTATAACTTGAACGAGGACTGAACTGGAACGGGAAGGGAAATAAAGTGAAATAAAATGAAAATTATTATTAAATTAAAATTAAACAAGGGAATGGGAAGAAATATCAAATACCAATCAATCAGAAAATAGGAAATTTGAAATTTTCATCACTTGTAAATTTACCCCCTGTGAGTTTTTAATAAAAATCAAAACGTTGGGATTGGAACAGGAACGAGAATGGGAAGAAAAATAAAGTAAATTAAAAATAAACTAAATAAAATAAATTAAAATATGGGATGAGTACTGAACTTGAAACTGACTGAACCGGAAACGATGACGGGAAGGAAAATAAAGTATATTCAAATTAAGTTAAATAAAATAAACTAGAATTAAATTAAAATTAAAATAAAATAGGATATGGGTACTGGACTTGAAATTAGGATGGGAACGGGGACTAACTTGGGAACAATGACCGGAAGGAAAATAAAGTACAATAAAATAAAACTAACTAGAATCAATTAGAATTAAATTAAAATAAAATAGGTATTAGGTACTGGACTTGAAACTAGAACGGGAACGGGGACTGAACCGAGAACGGTGACGGGAAGGAAAATAAATTAAAATAAAATAAAACTAAATTAAAATAAAATAAAACTAAATTTAAAAAAATAGAATTGAATTTAAATAAAATACGGGATGGGTACTGGACTTGAAACTAGAACGGAAACGGGGACTGAACCGGGAACGATGACGGGAAGGAAAATAAAGTAAAATGAAAATAAGCTAAATAAAATAATTTAAAATTAAATAAAGGAAGTATACGGGATAGTACGGAAATTTTTATTGGGAATGAGGATTGAACCGGAAACGGGAACGGAAAAGAAAATGAAATGAATTATCTTGTAATAAAGTAAAATGAAATCTAAAAACAATAAAAATAAAATTAAATTATAATAAAATGAAGGAATGTTACGGGACGGGACGAGACGGAGCGAAACGGGAAAGGGATGGAAATAGTTAAGATAAAGAAAATAAAATATGTGATCTGTTTTAAAACAGGCACAGCTACTTTTCTCCTTCTAACAACGTCTTTACCTCTCTTCCATTCTCTCCATGTACATGTCACAGTCTCCTCTTTTAAAAAGACTACTTACTCTAACTCCGTTCGAAGAACGGGCGGGTTTGCTAGTCACTTATAATTTCATGATTTCTATCAAACATAAATATCATTTTTAACGTGCGTATTACTGTGACACGAAAAAACCGAGATAAAATACATAATCGGGCGGGATGCCGTTACATATGTCTAAAACTGGGACAATCCCGGTCAACCGGGACGAATGGTAACCCTATCTCTAACTGAACATGAAAACAATAAAGGAAAAACGCACATTTTAGAAAAGTTCCGAGATGAGTCCTTGTCGAAATTCGCGATTTAATTGCATTGAACAGTACAATTACTTGAAATTTATTTCATTTACCACGCTTATGTGAAAATTTTTAATAGTGGCCGTTTAATTTAATAAATTTTTCACTTTAACCCTCTGTGTAATGGTTTTTGTCCCCTGCACGCGTTTTTATTCCTAAGAGAACAGTTTTTTTTCAACCAAAAGTGCTGACAAAGCAAATCGTTTAAAGAAAGCGCTAGATTAAAGAGACTTTTACACTATCAGTCTCAGTCCGCGTCTCAGCCTTTGTCCCCGTCTCAGATTTATTTCCTATCACTCCCACTGACGCGTTCAGTCCTACCTTCAGTCCGAGCTGCGATTTCAAAGTTTTTAAAGATTCCAAAGTAAAAATTTCGATAAAATTTGTTTAAAATCTTTTTAATATCGCACTACCGGTTTCGGCTATATCTGTTGCCTTTTTCAGGTGCTATAAAATTAGAACATCAACATGAGCACAAACATGATAACAATTAACAAATTAAAACAATTTATTTTTTTTAATGAAAACATACAAAATTACAATTTAACATTAAAGATAGAACCTGTTTAGTTTGATTACCTTTGTCAAAACGTTTTATTAGCAGAGGGTTAAGGCAAAGCAGAGTGATATTTTAACTTTCAAGCATGTCCAGCATATCATTGGATACAGCAAGATTAAACATTTAAAACAACTCCGGATAATGTACATGGCATGTGTTCACTAACATAAAATAAAATGACAGTTTTACAAAAGTTTTCTCTTATTTTGGTCAAACTTTGGAGGACTGTAGCTCCGCGGAGGTGCATTTCCGAACAGGGATGTATATGATGTTTTTTACTTCTTTTGATGAGTACTATATGTGGTTCAAAGGATATATCAGAATTTAATAACACCCTCTATGAACCACTCAGTTTTGTCTGATTGTGAGTAATGCTGGTTTTACACGATCAGTCCCAGTGTCAGTCTCTGTCCAGACTGAATTGCCTATCAGTCCGGAACCGAGCGGTCTCTTTAACGGGCTTTTACACGATCAGTCTGCATCCCAGTCTCAGCCCAGATTTAATTACCTATCAGTTCGGACCGGGTGGTCTCTTTACAAAATATCGTGTCAGTCCTCAAATTTATGCTTTTACACGAACGATTAACTGTTAGTGGGACTGAGACTGATAGCTGAACTGATCTGATCGTGTAAAAACCCCTCAAATTTATGCTTTTACACGTACGATAAACTGCCAGTCCGACTGAGACTGACACTGGGACTGATCGTGTAAAACCAGCATAATAGGAGTTTACTCAAATACAAAACGCAGTAGAGAAGTCAGAGTACCTCAGAAGTACTTCCCGATCGATATGCCGAACGCACCCCTTAATACCTACAAAAATAAAGAGAATATTTATTTGTTCCAGATATACATGGCAGTTACATTGTTTCTCCTGGCATCGCAAGATACGTTTGCTGTCTTAAACAATGCTCAAATAGCGGGGACGGCCGAAGATGCCCCGAGGGATCAGAATGCAAATAGCGAAGGCACCGAAGATGTTCTGGGACAAGTAGCGGAGCAAGAGGCTAAGAGGAGGGAGGCGGGGCCGGGACCTAGCGATTCTTATGGGGCCCCTGTTTTGGGGGATGGTTTTCCATCCCTGTCTAACTCGTACGTGCCTACGGGTGTCAGCAACCCTGACCTTCCGGTGCCAATCTACGGGGTTCCGGATGCGCCCTCGAACAACATAATTTACCCGCCCCCGCCGCCGGACGTTCATCCCCCGCTGTCAGGGGGTGACAGTTTTGGCCCCCCCAAAGAAATATTCGACCATCCTAACTCTCTGTACGGGTCGCCATTCAAGCGTCCCGTTAAAGACAAGTACGGTCCGCCGATATCTCTTCCCTTCAAGGGAACGTACGAGCCGTCTCTAATCGCACCCATCAACGGTGGGTTTTTATCCCCTGGATCCGTGAAGCATGGGGTGCCCAATTTCAAGCCGCACCGAATTCCGTTGCACGTAAAACACGGCAAGCCTTTCTACGGACCACCCCCTCAGTACGGTTTACCCTTAAAGTACAACAGCATCAGTAACGGCAAAATTCCAGCGTTCGGTTCTTTTAAGCCAAAGTTGCCCCCGAGTGGGCCGGTTTACAAACCGAACTTTGGGTTTAGACCGCCTCCACTTACATTCCACCTACCTATGGAAGCTTATGGCCCACCTTTCTTGAAGAATACCTTTAATGTTCCTCCAGTGAAGAGTTATGGGGTGCCTAAAGCCGCCCATGGGTCAGCGCACACGCATTTCGGACCCCCGGATCTGGTCCCCAGCGGTCCCCCGCATCCCGGAGCCCCAGCCCCTCCTACGCCCCCAGATATCAAGTATGACGGTTGGCAACCAATTCCAGGGTTGGTCTCAAGGCCGCCCCAAGACAGCTACACCCGAGCGGAAGCCACCCAAGGCATCGACGTCAACTTCGTCCCTCCCGTGAGCGGAACCAATCTTCCACTCGGGACTTCCTCCCACGAAAACGGGTTCAAGTATTCCGGTTTAAGCGACTCTTATGGGGCCCCTCTTAACGCCGTCACTGGTTCCGGAGGTACGGTGGATGCTCACGTTCACAACAACGACTTATCAATTGAACTTTCCGGGCTAGGCTTAGGTGGCAATCTTGATACCTCAGTTGTGAAGAGTGTTGGATACGAACTTGTTCTGAACCAAAACGTAGACGCAGGACATCTTTCTGGAGGCGGAGGTCCCTTTCTACCCCCCACCGGCTTATATGGAGTCCCTCCATCCTCTTCCTATTCCTCAAACGGGCCTTATGTAGCTGCACATTCTCATGAGGTTAATGGAATTCCTTTAGGAGCTCCCTTGCAAGGCCAACGTTTGGATGGTCGATATATTGGAGGCTTAGACAGTCATTCCCCTTTCAGTACCTCTTCCCTCGGTAGTTTTTCCCTCGGTAGCTCTTCCTCTGGTAGTTCTTTATTAGAAGATCCTTCCTTGCGCACCTCATCCATTGGAGACTCATCTTTCGGATCCTATAGACCCCACAAAGACGTAGGTTTAATTCCTCCAAGTGGACAGTATGGAATTCTACCGTCTGGGCAATATGGTACACCCCTACTATCCCCATCGAAGCCTTTGGGAAACTTCGGCTTCAAGCCTCCAAAGTCTCCAATTATTTTCCGGGAACCCGTCCCACACGGGCTCTTGGAGGAAATCGTACCGAACGTTGCACATCAAGACGCCCACGGCATCGTCGACACACACTACCCCAGGAGGTTACCCTACCTACCACCGCCCGTTCCTGAATTGTCGAAACAACAGGGGATTCCTCCGAGTCCCTCACATTTGAACACACTCCCCCATGTAAACAACCCGCTTTCTTTCCAAAATGTCGTGCATGGATCATCAAACCTGGGAATCAGCGGCGACTTCGGACAAAGCTTTTCTTCATTCAATTCCAATGGGGCTTCTGCTGCAAAACTAACCGGGTACAACCCTCACCCTGTCAGTTCACTTCCGGGATCACACGATTTCCAACCGCCCACAGGAGGTCTGACCGTCAGTCTCGATCAACTTCCTCCTCAACATGTCGATTTAGTTGGTGCATTCGGAGAACTAGGAAATTCCTTCAATGTTCTTCGTGATTGTCCTTTAAACAAACCCCATCTAACTTATGGAGTACCTGATACAACGTTCTCGTCCAACGTCCCGTCGTTAGCATTATCCAACCCTTCACCTTTAACTTTACCCGATAGCTATTCTGGCCCAGATTTACAAACAGCACATTCAGAATCATCCGGAGTTAAAGCTCAATTCGTGTCAGAAGCATCCTCTTCAAAGGTCCAACATGCCAAATTTTTGGACTCCTCTGGAGATATCCTATTCAAGTCGCAAGAAATAGACTTTACAAATATTCCTATTCAAGGTGCTTTGGGAAGTTACACCTTACAAATTAGTCCTGCCGACGAAGCCGGAATGACCAACGCTTCCTCCAATGTTGCGCATGACCGAGTGCTGAATGACGGTTTACTCCAATCCATCTTGGCCGCCATCGAACAACCCCAAGAACAAACCCCTCTGGTTTTCGGACGGCAACTGTTTGAGAACAAGCAAAGACCTTTTGAAAATGATCAAAAACCGTTTGAAATGAATGTAAAAGTCGGTTTAGATCAAGTGCAACATGTTAATTCCGAACAATCCGTCAAAAGTGAAACCCTTCTTTCACGACCTATTGCAAACTCCCAACTTCAGGATTCATCTGCCATTGATAACCCAAGTAATGTTTTAGACCTAATTGACAAAAATGACATTGCCCTGTACTTCAATAAAACTGCAGTTCCGGAGGCAATTTCAGATAAAAAAGAAATAGGAGAGGTAGTTGAGGATCCGAATGAAGATAAAGAAATGAGAAATGGTCAGCAATATGGCAGTTACGTTTCCTTCGAAACACCCGACTCGAGTGTCTCTTATGGCGATATCAACTTGTCCGACAAAAGAATTGTCCGAAAAAGTAACTTAATTCGCTGAATTTGCTCACAATTATTTATACTATTTAATTGTTATTATTTCTTTAATTTAATGTATCAAATTCCACATGGAGTTAGAGCTGCTCTTAAGTGCTCCAAAATTGTTGGTTACTAAAGTCACGGTCACATTAAAAGTAACCAAATACACTTGTTTTTAAAGTTACTCCGTTAAATTAGCTTTAGTTAATTTATTTAATTTTGTACCATTTATTTAATTGATCTGTAAACTTAATTAACAATAAATACATTTTTAACTAAATTGCAAAATATTTTGTGTGCTAAACTTCCAAAAAAGGAATTTTACAAAAAGATGTTGTTTAAATAATAATAATAGATTTAAATAAATGTACATATTCACACAAAAACTTGCAAAAATGGGGTATCATTTAAAATAAAATAAACAAAACATTATATAAAACTTTTATTCTATCAAGACACTCTGCTGAAGAACAAAAGATATATTTACAATAGTGCGCACGTATACACTTGTTTAAAACATCACGTTTAAAAAGCATACGTTCACAGATCACAGTTCGTATCCATCCCTCATAAAATAAGCATTTACTTTCGTTGCAGCAGGAAATGGCTTATAAGGTAGTTTAAATAGAATTTGTACAAGAAATAGTTATATCTATAGTTTGAAATGTTTACAAGTAATATGTTAGTTAAAACTACTTTTACACGAACAATTCCAAGAAACATTCACTAATTAAAATACATTATATATAAACCTCTATCATCCTTAACATATTTTTGCTTACAAAAAAATTGCTTAAAAATATCTTTTCTATTTAAATTCTTCTTGAATTTTCTAAAATAAATTAGAAATTCATACAGTAATAGTAGTCAACAGAATGGTAAAATTACAATGTATAATCAAAGAATGCCACAACAATTAAACACTTAACATTTACAAACACAGATTGCTTTGCTGCCTCATTTTATCTGCCTTATTTTGCAACATTCTTGTGAAATTTGTGAAAAAAATAACTAGATAGGATAAACTTTAACAAGAAGTCAGAGAGTTTCAACGCTACAAATCGCAAGACAAGAAAAGAAGAGAGATAAACTTAAATAGTGGTCAACTCTACAGGCTCAATGGTTATTGTTTTGCTTACAAATATAAATAATGAATTTGTTAACAAAGTAGTAAATTTTCTTCAACAATTGTTGCCAAAGTATTGCCAGATCTTGAAAATTTAAACAATTTTACAGCGATTAAAAGGTGATTAAATAAATAATGAATAAATAAAATAAACAAGTGAATTTTAAATAAATTGTCTGAGCAATCAAACTATTCTACTGAATTTAAACTAAGACGAGGCGGTTACATCTTAGTCTGTATCCAATTTGCAAAGATATAATTATAGCAAACATTAAAATAATAGTTGTGATTTTTTAATAAAGATAATACTCTGGAAATTTTGTTGTATATTCAGAGATTAAATTTGTTCAATGATTTGTTTTATACTGAATTTAAATTTCAATTGAATTAATCAACTAATGGTTAATTTTAATTTGTTAGTAATGTACACATAAGTATCTTTAGTTTTGGTTTACAAATACTTTTAAAACGAATGTGTGCGAATTGAAGTCCTTTCCCCATGTGGAACTCAACTGACAAGGTCAAACTGTGCGAAAGGGACTGATTAAGTTGTTATATGCATGATAGAGAAACATTCAAACAGTTAGTTTTTGCAAGAAAAGATTTACATAGCGAAGGACTTAGTTCGGTTATATTGTACAAACATGTTGTTTCAAAATTAGTTTGCATAATACTTTTTTGCGAGACATAAGTAATCAAGTTAGCAAAATTTGAATGATGAATTTGAGTCGCATGTTGGGACTGGATAAGATGGAATTATTTTTATGAGAGTGACGTGCGATTCGTTCCCACTATTCAAACATGCGTAATAATTGAAACACTTTGTTAGAGTGTAGATTAATACAAAATTAATATTTTATTTTAAATTTTTATAATTTAAACTTCAGAGAACGCAGTCATTTTATCAGATCTACAACAAAATTTCAATATTCTCTGCGATATAACAAAATAAAACTGATCAACTAATTAACTGACAATAAATGTCGGAGAAATACACATTAAACATATATTTGTTTCATGATAATGCAAAAGAAATTTATTTTCATTTTAAAGAAATACTTTTTGTAATGATACAATATAAAGAGTGCTATTATTTTAATGACAGTATGTATCAGAAGCACTTAAGACAATATTTTCGTTGTTAAGCAATCAACTTTTTTAACTGTTAAGTTTTCTTAACAGAGTTTTTCTTAACGGCGCCTTTTCTGAAGTGAATTTGCAATATCAACTAAATATATCTTGAAGAGAGCTATTTTGTTCAAAATAGTCTATAAACTGTCTGCCGTACCCTTTTATATGTGTTTAAAAATACTAATTCCCTAATTCTATAACAGGTTTTCTTTGCTTTAAGTTACTACTACATGGAAGTTATATAAGTCTGTCTCTAGAACGGTATATTAATATTAAATTAAATATTAATAAAAGTTTGTTTTGCATTATACCTAAAGTATATTAAAAAAATTAGTAAATGTATATTATGCAAATGTTACAAGGAAAATGTATATTTCAAGAATAATTTGCATTTCATACTGTTTGATTGCCTTGTGTTAGAAAGTAATACTTGAAAATGTTAGTTTGTGACCCGCTCCTTGTCACAACCTAACAAAGATTTACTGTAATTTGCATTCATGAATTTTATTGTTATTTTTATTACTATTACAAAAATTGAAATATTGATAAAAAAATTAAGTGGCAATACTTTCAGTTGGGATACTTATTTAATTGAAATAGTAAAAACCACCTACTTATTTAAATGAAATTAGCATCTCTCTTAAGAGTTACATGTAGTGAAACTTAGAACAATAAATCTTCTTGAATATAAATAAAAACTTTGCCTTATGATGTTAATATAATAACTGACGGAGTTGAATGCCGGCTTCTGAATGATAGTTTTTAGAATGTCAGGTTATTATATTAGCAAGTCAAATGTTTTAACTATTGTGACAAGATATACCTAAATTATTATTATATGGTGAATTCCTTCGATGGTCTCCACCTTCGATGACATCATTGGACTGGCCCATGTCCGATGATACGATGACGTTTCTTCTTACAATGGAGCTCTTAGAAAAAAAAGTAGATTAGAAATGTTTTCATAAAAAATATTATTAGCTTGTATAGTAATAAAAAAAACTTACTTTTTAAAGTGGAGGTTGAGAAAAATTGGTGACATGTTGCATTTTATTACATGTAGAGTAGTAAATAGATGACGTTACTATAAAAGAAAAAAAAATTAGGGTGTTGCAAAACTATGTGCTATTTGTTCAAATCATTTCAGTAAATTAGATAATAAATAGGATATTAAAAGAGGAGCAATTGAATGATGATACATGCAAGCACTTAATTCAATTATTAAAATAGTAATAAAAGAGAATTTTACATTTACAAGTGTCTGCTGCTTCCTTGCCCGATTGGCCTCACAGATTTTGATCATGACTTCTTGCCACAGGATGTGAGACTGACATTCTAAAAGCTTGTACAAATATAGAAAATTTGCACAGATGGTCCTACTAAACTTTTTTGGATTATTTCTTTTACATGTAGTGAATTTCAAATTTGTTCATATTGATACAGAGAAATATTAAATATAAATAAAATTTTAAAATGAATTTTATAACTTACCATTGTTACAGAAATAAAATTATGAATTAAGGAAATAATCTGAAATTGAAACGAGTCTCCTCATTTTATTTAACAGGAAAATCCACAAAAAAAGTTTTAACAATCTTATGAAGTTGAAATTAATTAAGTTAGCTTAATAATTCCATTGACCATTCCAAAAATAATCATCGCTGTCCCTGCGAATAATGCGGCCATGAGAATCGTTGATGGAGGTGCCGAGTCTTCTTCTTTTGGTTCGTGTTTTTGATTTTCCGTTTCTAGTTGAAAATCTGTATACAAACATTTACTGTATTCATAAATAAATCATATAAATGCATACCTGGGTTTGGATGTTTGGAATATGTTTCTATGTACTTTGTAATAAAATCTACAAGAAGTCTGTATCGAGCTAAATGGTTATTGATATTTCCAGTTGAATGTTTTCCAAGTATTACAGGTGCTAAACTACCCACAAATAATGCGTCTAGTTCCGTCCTTTTATTACCGAGTAAAAATTGATTATTTGCTAATAAATTATTGAAATTTAATAAGCCTTCTGTAACAGTTTGCCACTGAAAACAATTAATTAAATAAATTAAAATAAAAAGAATAAAAACACAATAAATAAAAATATAATGAATAAAACTAAAGTGAATCAAAATTAATAATTGAAAAATAAATTAATACTATCTTCGTTCCAAAATAGTAGCAACATTTCAAATGTAAAATAATAGGGAAATGTTGCAACTATTTCAGGACAGAGGTAGTACAAAATAATTGAAAACGATATATACTTGTAGTTAATATAAGTGAAAATACTTACATTCACATTTACTTTCATGTCTTGAGGTCTAAGATAAAAATATATAGTTGATTCGACTTCCTCATTCATTCTTCTGGCAAAGATCATGTTCATAGGAAAAATAAACAATTTCTTTAAAATATTTATGGTATGCTGCCTATTTACTCTGTCTTCATATCTAGGGAGAATGAATAGATGTAAAGTTAATTTAAATAAATTGTTTTTTCACTTACAGGTGCAAAAAAACTGGAAGTTTGAAGCAGACATTTATGTAGTGCTTATACGCCTCGATTTTCTTGAGGTTTTGGTTATCTTCTTCATCAGTTTGTGGTGACTCGATTTGAATCCTACTCTGAAAGGAAAGTATTCGTTCAAATCGATAGTATATTACAGTACTTACAGCAAACCAAGAAAATACTTACAAATTCTTTAAGTTTCTGGACAATGACGTTGATGTCATAAAAGCAGTTTCCTTGGTAGTCAAGGCACGGAATTTTTAGTGTGGGCAAGTATTTGTAGATTTCTATCTTTACATTCTTAAGTCCATAGTAATTGATTAGCAGCTGAAATTTAAAATTGTGTTGCACATGAAGTTTATATTTAGAGATACAAATTTGTTGGATTTACTCTTTACAAGCCATAAACAAGTTTATTCTTTGCGTCAGGCTGTCGGGTTTTATATTGCTGAATTTAATAGTTGTTTTCACGATAATTTTTTTTGTTTGTTCTATATTATTTGAAAGCTCATTACTCGCTGAGTCTAACTGCATTTCAAGTTTTATTCATTTTTTTAGGACGTTAGATAGAATATAGACAAAAAACTTCAGACTTCTTTAAGTACATCGACTACTTCTTCACAGAGAAATGCTTCACTAGCCATAAAAGTGCAAAAAATTGTTTCAACAACTTCATCACGTTTAGAACCCCAGAATTTTGTGCTATCAAAATTAAAAAAAACTTGTTCGTTGGCAAAAGTGTGTTGATTCTAATAGATCTTATTTTAAGGGGTTTCAAATGAAAAGCACGGTTCCTGCATAATTTTGCACATCTTTCTATACCCATAATTTCTACTTGGGTTATTATAGGAAGCACTCCAAGAGCTACGAACTCCTCGTACTGGGGCCCGTAGTTTTTTAAGGATTGACATTAAAGTCCTCCTTTTGGTACCACCCTGTCATTGCATCTAGGGCATCTTGAGCCAACTAAGATACTATGCTGTCAAATTTGCGCCTGATGATAAGCGCTATGTCGTCAGCATAGCCTTATGGATTCTAGTCCTTCTCAGACAGAATGATCAAGAGCTCGCCCACGATAATGGATCAAAGGAGGGACGAAATCGCCCCTCCTTGTGGGCATCCTTTGATAGTGGTGACTGTGTCACGCTCGTTCCTAATTTTGGTCATATCTCTACATTCGTGCAGGGCACATTTAATCTATCTGCTTATTGGGAGATCAATCGCTTTCTGATGGCTCCCTTTTCTATAGACTTGAAGGTGGCATTATCTATGTCTACAAAGATGCCCAGGGTAAGCTCTTTATAAAGCTGTGTCGCCTCTATCTCCTTCACAAGGTTGTGTAGGACGTCTACTGTTGATTTGCTTGATTGATAGGCAAATTGTTGCTTGGATAGCGGACATCTCTTGAGGGCTCCGCATTTAATGTGGTTATCCACAATGTTCTCCATGACTTTAACGAGAAAGGAGGTGAGACAGATGGATAGATAGGACTTGGCCTCATGGATGATTGCAGATAAAATTTATAAACAAATATACCTTTAAGTGGAGACGTGCGGTCATTATGACCGCAACAACTATTTGAAATTGCGATATAGTGAGTACCATCTTTGTTACTCTCTCGCCCCTTCATGTACCTTTAAGTTGATATATTCTCAGTATCCAATGAGCTAGGAATTATAATTGGATTTACCTATTCGCTATAACATTTTGAAGTTCGCCAGCAGTCATAATGACCGTATGTCTCTTTAACGCTATATTTTTAATAACATTAATTAGAAAATAAATAAATTTTATTTTTTAATGTTTCCAAGAGATTGGAAAAGTGGAAAACTTGCTTTCCCAAAATAAGAAGGTAAACTTATCATTTTATATGTGTCGTACATCAATTGATTTGAGAGTTGCAGTTTTGATGAAAAACAAATTTTTGAGAACCTTTTTTTACATTTTTTCCATAAAATGCTTAGATTGTTTTAATTTTATAGAAAATGGAATATCGTCGATCATTTCACAACACCTCCTATCTATTATTACATGAAAATGAATTCATTTAGAAATGGAATAAAATAAGCTGTGTATGAGGTATTAATCCTTTAACCTCATCTGACAAGTCTAACTCGTCATTGCTTTTATGTCAAACTATACAATTTCGATGTATTTTTTTCAAATTAAAAGTTCATGTTTTTTAAATACTATATGCGTTATTCACTTCACCCTAAATATGAGGGACATCTTAGTTACACAGGAATCGGCGCAGCGTAACGTGAAATATTCTAAATGATTTAGCATTGTGAAATTAAATGATTATTTTTTAAATATTCTACTAAGAAACTTTTTATAAAATTTCTTAGATAACTGGATATCAAATAAACATATCACACAAAAAAGTGGTGTTCTTTAATCTTCAAAGAGTTGGCAAAGACTTGATAAAGGAGCAGCATTTTTTTTGGGACACTTTTATTCTACTACCCTGCATTTCATTGCATTGCCTAAAAGCAGGGTGTAGTTTTTAAAATAATTATGTATTATGATTTTGATAATACAATCTCGATTTATCGTTTTCGTAGGGTCTGGTTATAAAAAACGATTATTATGGTAAAATGATCATAACGGCCTTATTTTTCATATTTGAAAAAATTAGAAATAACCGACTAACTGTTAAGAAAACTTATTTATTTATCATATCATACGTGAATATGTAAAATGTAAAATACGTGAATTATGTAAAATAATTTAAAAAAATAGATTTATTTATAGTTTTTCAAAAAGTCAACAATTTTTGTTCTCTAAGAATTATTACTTTGATAACATCTATAACATCTATTTTCCAAATTATTGAGCAAATTCTGATTAGTTTGGGATCACATTTCTTGTTGGTTCATATTTACACCCATTAGGTGGAATATCATACATTAAGAAACGGCTCTAACAAAAATGTGTTATTAAACTTTTGATGAGTATCACGACCGTCAAAATGAATAATGCGGTAAAATATGAAAAGACAAAGGATAAATCCGGTTTTTATTTACATTGATTACATAGGATTTTGTTCTGACTGCGGGCAAAGACAATATATGCGGGAAAACGAAACTCGTGGGAACGAATACGCAAGGTTTCACTGTATAGCTGAACTTCTATATCACCTTTTTATGTACAATATTGCATATGAGTACAAAAATAAAAGGTACATGTAAATATTCAAAAAGTATTAAATCAATTGTGAGGCAAAGGGGTTAATGAAATTCTTTTTTTATTTGGAAGGCACATGTATGCCATTTTGTGTGAAAAAATAACATCGTTTAAATGTCTGCTGAGGCTTCTCCGGGTGGTTCAATCTTCAATGACTCCATCACATTGATCCGCCTGAATTTAAGCTATGGCCTGGGTTATGTAGACTTTAAGGGCTTACTCGATTTAGGATATTTGGCATAGACCTGCGACTTCAGAAAACCCCACAAGAAAATATCTAGAGAGGTAAAATTGCACGATCTTGGTGGACAATTCACATCACCTCTGAAATCGTTCATGCAGAATGTCAGTAGTGGTGTCCGCTGTGTGGCACATAGTGCCGTCCTGGTGAAATGCATATGTCTGAAGTCACAGGTCTATACCAATAAGCCTGAATCGACCAATGCCCATAAGGTCAACATAACCCAGGACCATTGCTCAAATTCAGTCATTGAAAATTGGACGTCTTGGATCCGTGCATCCATGAGAAGCCCCGGTGGACATTTGTACAACGGTTTTATTTTCACACAAAATTGTATACATGGGCCTTATAGATAAAAAAAGAATTTCATTAATATCTCACACACAACTTGTTTTATTCCACTTCAAAATCGACCCTTTCTTAATGAGAAACCCTATATATATATACCATAACCTGTCTGCCGGTCTTCAACCACCATAATTTTAATTTGTTTATAAATTTTATCTACGGTCATCCAAGCCTAGGTATTTGGCTATCCGATCTTTAGGTCTTGGTTTTATTCCTTTTTGTAGTTATTTCTTTAATTCTGCACTTTATGAAGCGTGTTACTTTTTCATGCCCTGTAAAGGGATTCAGGTTGTCTCCAAGGTCGGCGTTAACTTCAGAAATATTGTGCTTTATAAATTTGATTACATAGAGTTAAGGATGTCAGACATGACAAAACCGGTCGTCTAGAGAAAAATAAAACATCGTCTGGATCTGTGCTTTTCATTTCAAACGCCATACTCTTCATCCTGACATGGATAACAACTAAAAGATCTTAATTTAATTAATAAATTTTGTTCTGAACTGATATATGTTTATTTAAAGTGGACAATTGAAAACTGACAGTATTTCTAGGGCAACCTAATAACAGGTTCTTCTTATAAGAAGTTCTCTTATTAACTGATTAGTTGAAGGAAAATTTACCTCAAATACCCCTTAAAGTTCAGTTCGTGTCTTTAGTTTGCAAGTTTAAAGCGAGAGACGAAACGTACTTAATAATTGTATTGTAAGAACTACGGAACTTGTGAAGTAATAATGAATATATCAAGGAGCAAACTTGACTGCATTACCACTACAGAGAAAATATAGAAAGTCAATAAATTAATTCGTCCAAGAAAAGAAATTTGGAATAACTACAAGTATAAATACGAGATAAACATTAACTCACAATTAATTGGCAACATGTAGGATCTATTGAAGGAAGTCCATTGATTCCCGGATAAACGTACAACTTTGCTGGGGCTTCCATACTCTTCTTATAATTTAATATGAAAGAATTATTTTACAATTTCAATTCTAATATTCGGAGAGGTTATGTCAAAACTACCATGTTTCCATATGCTTGTGAACAACGAGAGTGAAGCTGGCAACACGTTTGCCAGCAACGGGTTTATGTCCCCGCTAACTGAGAGGCCGGATTTGTATGCCTTACTTAATATATTTTTACTAATAAAATTGCTTTATTTCTTTGAAAGTTGTGAGTTCGGGTTTGTAATTTTGCACAATTTAGTGACTTTTCATGTAGATTACAATGAGCCTTTAAAAATACCAGCAACTGTCGTGGGGGCCCAGTATACCGGGGTCATTCGAAAATTATGCGTTATTTTCAATTGTTTATAACTTTGTTATTATTGAGTGCTTGAGTCTGCGATTTTGCACAATTTAGTTACTTTCTATGTAGATTACAATAAGCCTTTAAAAATACCAGCAACTGCCGTAGGGGCCTAGTATACCGGGGTCATTCGAAAATTATGCGTTATTTTCAATTGTTTATAACTTTGTTATTATTGAGTGCTTGAGTCTGCGATTTTGCATAATTTAGTGCACTTCCATGTAGATTACAACGAGCCTTCAAAAATACCAACAACTGCCGTAGGGGCCCAGTATACCGGGGTCATTCGAAAATTATGCATTATTTTCAATAATTTAGAACTGTGTTATTATTGAGTGCTTGAGTCTGCGATTTTGCAAAATTTAGTGCATGTCCATGTAGATTACAATGAGCCTTCAAAAATACCAGCAACTGCCGTAGGGGCCCAGTCATTCGAATGTAACGTTTTTTTTTAAAGATTAAATGTTACAAAAGTATGATTAAATTTTATAATAGGTTAATGAGATGAAGATAGAAACATATACCCAAAATGTTATTCCAACAGAAATGTGAATTGATAAAATTTGTAGGTTCAAAATTAAGTTGGGCATCATTTGTAACGATTTATTTTAAAGATTAAATGTTACAAAAGTATGATTAAATTTTATAATAGGTTTCGGTACAATTTCGATCGTCCCTACAGGAATTGACCAAATCCCAGTCTACCCCAAAAATACATAAAACAATTTTTGAATATTCGATCTAATTACCTACTATAGGTTAATATATATACATATATATGCAGATTTGGAGGTGATCCTTCTGAAGACGTCGCAATGTGTCTTGTCCAACTATACTGGCGGTGATGATTTCGGGAAAGGTAGCACAAGGACTCATATTTAAAAAAAAAACGCTACAATCCCCCCTTACAAAGAAAAATATTTATATATTTTGTAATCTTACAACAACAAAAAAAAAAGAAATATATTTAATGTACATTTTTTTTGTACGTACCCCCGAAATTTCAGGACTATCCAAATAGGAGGAATAAGAAAAAAAATCATCAATATGTCTACTAAAAGTAAATGATTCATAGGTAAAAAAAATACTTACCAAACTAGGTACACTTAAGTAATATAAATCTTTGGCATGCCATGTACCGCAAAACTTATTTTTAGAATCGACTAACTCATAAGTCCAAGGAGAAACTTTCTTTGAAATAAGAAATGGGCCGAGATATTTGGAAGCGAGCTTAGACGAGAAATTTTTGGTCGCCTCGGATAAACTATAATTTTTCCGCCAAACTTCGTTACCGATATAAAATTGTTGTGGGCGTGACTTAAGATTGTATCTCTGTTGATTCAACTCGAAACTTTTATTTATATTCCGTCGTACCTCTTCAAAGATTTTAACCAGTGAATCAGATCTCACTGAGACATTTTCCACGTCGCTATCTTTCGAAATTGGGACTCCGTGATGTCTAGATCCGCGTAAGATTTGTTCGCGTCCAAAATTCACGTAGAAAGCGGTTCGTTTCGTTGTCTCATGTGTACTAGTTCTAATAACACACGCTATCTTGGCTAGATTTACATCCCACAATTTTTGGTCGTCTTTTAAATGAGTTGCGATCATTGTCTTCGCGACGCGATTGACTCGTTCGGCCGGATCCGCCTGCGGATGATAATAGGGGGTGAATTTCAGTTTAAACTTGTATTGGGTGCATAAATCTTTAAGCATGTGTCCCTTATATATATATATAAATATCTCCTCTTCTAATAACTTCGTTACTGTAAATGCATGAGCGTTTTTCGAAGGAAAAAGTCGAACAAATTTCGTAAAACAATCGGTCACAGTTAAGACCCATCTATTTCCCTTGTTACTCCTAGGAAAAGGTCCTCGGAAATCCATGGAAGAACCTGCCAAGGCTGAGTGACATCATGTTTTAGTAACTGTCCCATCGGTTTTTGATTGGTCGCTTTATGCCGCTGACAAATCTTACAACTGTTGATATATTTTGCGATACCACTTTTCATTTTAGGCCAATAAAAGCGTTGACGGATCCGTTCGAAAGTTTTGAAAATTCCACCATGACCGGACGTGATCTAATCATGACCCTCTGTCATAACACGCTTCCTTTAGTAACTACAATCTTCCTGGCAGTGTCGTCCTCATCCGTCGAACTTTTTTTGGTATGTTTATATAGTTTATTTGCTGCAATTTTATACGTGGAAAATTTTTCGGGATTATTTTTCACTTGGTTTTTCAATTTCTGATACCATTCGTCTTCTATAAAATTTTCTACCTCCAAACAGTTTACCATGGACACTGTCCTAGATAGAATATCAGGTACAACATTTTCCTTTCCTTTCCGATGGATAACCTCAAATTGAAATTGCTGTAAACGCACAGCCCATCTGGCTAACCCACCCGATGGTGATTTTAGATTGTGAAGCCACATTAATGAGCTGTGATCTGTAATGACCGTAAATTTTACCCCTTCGATATAAGGTCTTAATTTTTCGATCAGGATGGTGTTGTGACAAAACAGCGGCAATGCCGTGACCACTGGCGTCACATTGAACCACAAATGGTATATTAAAGTCAGGACAAGATAAGATCGGCGACGTCGTAAGGGATTGTTTAACGTTTTTGAAGGAAATCTCGCAATCCTCAGAAAAAATAAAACTTTGTATCCTTGCAAGTTAATCGTGTGAGTGGCCAAGTTAATTCGGAAAACTCAGGCATAAATCTACGATACCATGAAATAGTTCCTATGAGCCTCCGTACTTCCTTTGCGTTCCTAGGTGTCGGTATGTCTAAAATTGCCTTGATCTCTTCTGGATCTGCCCTCAGTCCTCTATAATCGACTATATAGCCCAAATATTTCAGTTCGTCCCTACAGAATTGACATTTCTCTCTATTGAGCATTATCCCGACCCGTTTCGATCTATCGAAAATTTTATTCAGCATCTCTAAGTGTTTTTCGAATGCTTCCGTAATTATCACTATGTCGTCGAGATATGTAAATGCATGTGGTTCTAGGTCTGGTGTTATTACCTTGTCAATAAGTTTTTGCCATGTGACTCCTCCAGAATGTATGCCAAAAGGCATACGTTTAAACTGATATAATCCTCTTCCGGGAATCGTAAATGCAGTAAACTCGCGGATGTTTTTGGTAAGAGGTATCTGGCAGTAAGCGGATTTAACGTCCAATGTAGTAAGGAATTTAGCTGCGCGTAATTTATCCAAAATTCCGTTGATATATGGTAATGGATACTCCAATGGTTTTGTAATCTTGTTCAGAGCACGAAAATCTACCACGAAACGATATGAATCATCTTTCTTTCTAATTAAGAGAATCGGTGATGACCAACTACTATTACTTGCTTCGATTATATCGGCTCTTAACATTTTCGAAACTTCCGCTTCAATGGGTTTTTTAAGATATGGAGAAACTGGGTAATATTTCTGTTTGATAGGTGGAGAATCAGTTTCTATGTTGTGTTCTATCCAACTGGTACATCCAAGTTCGGATTGTTGTTCCTGAAAATAAATATTTACCAAAATATCTAAACGCCGTAATTGGTCACCATTTAAGTTCGCGTTATTCGAGAACATGTTTAGATTAGGTTCCTCTATTTCCCGAGAAAATACCCATTTGTCATTCCGCAAATCCGTTAAAATTTTCATAGATTTCCAAAAATCGATTCCTAATATCAAACCATGCGAGAGTTGCGGAATTATAATAATTTTCATGACAATTTCCTTATTTCTCAGCTTAATTGGCAAATAACATTCTCCCAGGCTTTCAATACGCTGTCCATTTTCTATCATACATACTGTTTTATTGTAGAGCCTACCGCAGTATCCTAAGTCTTTTATATCTCTCCATAGGTCCTCACTAATAAAGGTATTAGTAGTATGTCTTTAAATACAGGGTGTTCAAATAAAACATGTTTATAAAAAATTCAAAATTCATAGCGCCTCTTTAAAATAGCACACATTATTAATGTCTAATGTCAGTGTTTATACATTTTTTAGTCGGCGCGACAGGAAAGGATATTGGGTTGCATAAGCATCATTCTAGATTTCCTTACTTGTAACCAGTTCGTCAATATTACACTAGATGGCACAATTCTTAAGGATAGTATGTGTACACTACATCAAAGAAGCGGTATGAAATTTGAATATTTTATAAACATGTTTTATTTAAACACCCTGTATAAAAAAAATAAATCGTTATGTACTTATGTGCGAATTCTAATAATGCCCTTATAAAATCAAAGTATTGCTATGTTGCCGGACAGATCTGCATAAGCAGTTGTTGACACTTTTAAAACAATAACTTAAAACGGAATCAACTAAAAAATAACGATGAATGAGTGAGCGGTTCACTTTTATCAGGATTAATAACTTCGAACTGTTCAGCTCGGTCTATACTGGCGCACGGTAGTAAATGCCATCTATCGCAATTTTCTAACCTATTTGTACATGACACCATGTACCACCTATATTGCGTAATAAGACAATGTACTCCGCATATCAACGGTTCACAACTTAGATAGCGCATTGCATATAAAGAACCCAGTATACTACCTGCTTGTTTACATACCCTGAACATGTTTATGATGTGCATGTATTATGATACTTTATTTGGCAAAAAGTCGTTGGCAAGGGCTCAATCGCCCCTCCCTAGATCCCCTGGGTCTACCCCCCATATCCGAGACTGTATCGTTCCAACTGACGTCACGTATGAATGGGAACAGCTTCGAATGGTTTGAAAATACATGCCCTGATCCAATACATACATCATACTGGTTGCCTACAACCTTTGAACTATCAAATTTATCAATAAAAACGGAATTTGAACTCCTTAACGGGCAAATTTCAAAAAATCGTTTCTTACCGAGCATCTACACTATAAAATAAACGTATACTGCAAATTTGAAGTCAGTCGATTGAACCAGTTTTGAGATTTCGTGTTTAATAATCAGTCAGTCAGTCAAGTGCAATTTTATAAATATAGATTCTGTTGTCTCCACTTGACTTACTGTACATGTAGACAATAAATATTATTATTATTATTATGAAATTGGTCTTGTTAATGTTTATTTTATTTAAAAGAAGTAAATTACATACTTGCAGTTTGATTGGTATATCGTCAAATATTTTTCTATTTATTTACGAATATGTAAAGACGTTTTTAAATGCATTTTGTTCATTTTTAGATCTCCCATTCCTAGCAGTTTCCCGACTATAGCGCTCTTTTTCCTATGGCCCTAGAAGAGCGTTATAACAAAATGAACATGAACAGCAGGTTTTCCATATTTACAGATTGTAAAGTGTAAATTCACGACATTTTTTTATGAGTTTCCCTCTGACATTTATTTTATTGATAATAAACTTTTTTGGGACCCTCAACATAGAAAATTTATTATATAATTATATTTTATTTCTAATTTACTTTTTGTGGATTTGATCCACTTCTTAATGGACTAAGGGAAAAAAGTTGAGTCAATTGCAAGGAGTGAAATTATAAAACTTGGCAATGAACTAAAACAATTTTTTTATTTAATCAACCTCTATTGTTAGATACTAATACTGATTAAAGTACAAAAATTCAAGATAGATTTAACATTAGTATTTCCTTAAATTGCGACACCAGCAGAGTATTTGTAAATGAAACATCCGATAAAACGACCGTAATTCATCAAACAAGTTGAAAGATCACAAAAGAAGTACTCTGTTAGTTCGAATGACCAATCTTGATTCGAAAGAATTGGAAAATGAGAGAACCACTCATACCTAACCGCGCAGTGTGGTTAACTCATTTCATTCAGAATCGGCTATCGAATTGAGTCGGGGTGATATGTGGGATTGGTTTACAGTGGGGCGAGGGCGCGGGCAGGGATGACAGTTGGGGTAATTCGAGAGGGTTAATTTCAGAGATGGTTTAATTGGAGAGATGGATTCAATTGAGGAATGGGTTCATTTGAGGGACAGGTCCATTTGAGAGAAGGGTTTATTTGAGAGAATAATCCATTTCAGAGACGGGCCAATAAAAAAAAGGACAAAATAATAAAGAATAGTTTATTGCATGGAATGAGGGCTAGTTCAGTTTAGTGTGAGGGATTGCAAAAAAAAGTATGAATCAAGAGCTCAGGGAACTCAAAAGATGGGATTAAAACAGAGAGGAATCAAAAGAATCGGGGAATCAAAAGGAAGGGAGAATCAAAAGACAGAATTAAAAAAAAAGGAAAATAAAAAAAAGGAGGGGAGAATCAGAAGGAGGGTGTGAGAAAAGATGACCTGAAGAGCTATAACAAATGTTTATTAAAATGAATGACATGTGCTACAGCTATTACGATGAACCACACATTCAGAGTTAACACACACACTCGACTGAGATCTGAATGTAGAATAATGCACGAAACCCTTGGCCTACCTAACATTCAAAGTTTAGAGAAAATACTTATGACAAAAAAATATCACCATTTACCCTGTGCAAGTCTCTGTTGTCGAAATGCAAGTGATCAACTGTACTCAAGCGGACAGACTTGCTAGGTACTAGCTGAACATATGGTACAGGTACACAACATGAATACACAGTGACGGAAACCAATCAGAAGCCGCCTAGATACGGTGGGTATCCGGGCGGGTGCGTCGGCGCCGGCTGCGGATAGCTGTAGTACGGATAGTTGGGGCCGGGCATATGGAGGCCGGGGCCATAGGTCTGGGCGTAGGGAAGTTGGGGGTACCCCAACGGGGGCATCGGCTCGTAATGGCTGCTCCACGTAGGAGTAGGATAGATCGGGTAGCCCGAAGATGCGGGGTAGTTGTACGGGACAGGACTGGTTCTAGCTGGCACGTTGTAGTTGCTGAATTGGCTCGAGTACTGGTCAGGGGCTTCCCCCAAAGTGCCGTCTCCCTCCGTTATGCTCGGGATCTGGTCCACCAGAGACTCCAGACCCGATAAGCTTTTCGAAGCCATGTCTTGATGTTGGCGGGGCGACCCGTAGTGGCCCTCTGGGGCTTGTTCCATTGAGTACGCGTTGTGATACGGATAGTGAGTTTGCTCGCTCGGAGTTGACGGGGCCGGGCTGCTGAGTCGGCACTCAGCCTCGTCCGCCATGCTCGTTGGGGGTTCGAAATCTGGAGGCCCCAGACTGGGAGACGCTGGGGATCCGAGTTGCTCGGAACTTATAGCCGCGCTGATTTCCGAACTCAAGTCAGAGTGCGTGAACGGTTGCGAGTGGGGTCGAGGCGACTGACTGAAAGGGGGCCGGGGCGATTGGCTGTAGGGGGGTCTCGGGGACTGGCTGTAGGGCTGAGGGACTTGCGGGGCATACAGGTTGCTGGAGCTGTTCGGAGGAGTGAGGGCGGGGCCCATCTGATAAAAGTTGTTGGGAGACTGAATCGGAGACGGACTAGAAAAACACTTGGACATGTTGGTCGATGTATTGTTGTCTACGGAGAGATCGATGTCTTCTGGCTTAACCTTCTTAGGTCGGCCTCGTTTCTTCTTGGGGAAATCACAGTTGTTTTGCGCCGGCGGCTTCCGCACCGTGGGCTTCGGAGGATCCTCACCCTCCACCTTGATCTTCTTAGGTCGTCCCCGCTTCTTCTTGCACGGAACGATGGTACCATCCTCCTTCTTGATCACAGCGTTACTAATATCCGTTATATCTGCTATATCCGGCTTTGGCTCAGCCTCGTAGCACAGCTTCACCCTCGGCTCGCTGAAGACCATCTCCGATTCGTCGATGCAGTTCACAATTCCGTTCAAATAATCTCGAAACTTTTTCAGGGCTGCATAAAATGGCACTTTGTCTGCAGCCCGTGGGAGCTGGGCGCACCGTGCGCTAGACGACGGCATCACCCACATGTACTGCAAACAAAATTTACCCTAAAATTTCTTTTTTTCCTACAGAATTTCCTTTAGGCAAATATTAAAGTACAAAAGTTCTTTGACAAAGATATTCTATAAAAGTTAAAAGAAAAAAGCTCTTAAAAAAGGTGATGTTCGCTACAGTTGACTGGTTTATAAAATATAAGATGAACAGGCTTAACTATGATAAAAGATTGTTTTATAAAAGCCAACTTTTACAAAATAGACAATACTACACTATCACGTTGTACATCAAATATGTTTTATAAACTAATTTTGACAAAGAACTTTTATAGTCTTAAACATGCGATTTCCAAATATGTACTTTAACTACTCATTTGTAGTATTTAATTGCTTTGTTCCAACAAGTTGTCTGGAACAGTTGCCGACAGATACCGGTCAATACCTTTCAAGGCCGCAAAATTTCACGCAACGCTATTGGCTGCTGACTATTCCGGACTGCTTGTTGGAACATAGCTAATATTTTTCTTGCAGTATGACGTGAATACTAAACTAAATATTGTTTTATTAAATCAGCTAGGAGTTGGAGATAATAAAAAAATAAAAGTACATATTACAAAATCACTTGAAATATGAATTTCTTAAGTGCCCCCTCAAAAGTTTGAACACAAATTTGAAAAGTAAAACAATTCTAGGGGACACCCGTGCATAATTAGTAGCTGATATTAAACTTTACCCCTTGCATCCTAATGATTTGTGATTAGGTGATATTAAGCAGGGCAACTTTAACACTCTTCGTTTAAAAGCAACTTAAACTCTCTCCCAATAAAAGTAACTTAAACTGTCTTCCTTTAAATGCAACTTAAACTGCCTTCCATTAAAAGCAAACTGATTTTAACAACTGAAAAACAAAGAAAAACAAAAACGAAATATATGGTATGCAACTGTAATTCTTAAAAGGAAGACGAAGAAAGAGAAGAAACAAAAAACTGTAAAATAGCGATTCATTAGACCAGTTGCAAGATTCATTTGATTAGGAGTCATCCATTAATTGTGTGAGATTTTATACGGTTTTCTTAAATATGCTAATTAGAGAGGTAATTTGAAAATCAATGGGGACTCTAGGATCTCACTCTTATGAGTGAGTATAAGAGTTAGGTAGAGGAGAAACTGAATATATTCATGCGAAATACCTAAATGGTCCTCAGAACTAGATGGCGTTCTAGTCTGTGGTTCTTAAAATTTTAGTAGGAATACGTCATGCTCCTGTCGGGGTAGGTTCGTAGTACAGATTAATGTAGTTCATAGATTACAACTGCGCGATATCTTACAAATTATTTCACAGCAGTAATTCTAACCGAATTAATTAATAGTGTGTAATGAAAATGAGCGTCGCAAGCCACACATGTACCTACCTACGTTTATAAACTGCACGAACAAAAAATGAGTCAATAAAACTGTTTCCTTCTTTAAATATCCGTTTAGCAATGTTAAACTTGTGGAGCAGTGGAAAAGAAATTGTGAGAAATTCAGACTGCAATGATGGAAAACCACGAACAAAAATTATGAGAAACATTTCCACCCAAGCGATGTTTTGACCAACAAAATTAAACCTGTAAACCATATTGTACGTAAGTTAGTTTGCAACAATCGATAAATATTGGTTCTTTTATAGTAAAGTGCAACTTAAATGTCTACTTAACCATACACTTTAATGTGCTGTAGAGCATTTATTTTATCTACATTCTTTTATAACAGATTTAAGTAAATTCTACAAACACTGACCAAAAATTTACTTACCGCGGCAAAAATTTACCTCAAAAAATATTTTGCCGGTAGAAGGTTTGAAGTAAGCACATCTACATCACTTTCCACAGAAGAATCGAGCATTAGTGAAACTCTACTAAAAATGACCAGTACACCTAAAATGGCACTCAGTTATTGTGTTAAAAAATTGACCAAAAGAGTAAAATATTAAAAAAAAAGTTACATGAGAGTGTTGAATATTTTAAGTCATGTATATTCCTAAAGTAATGTTAATTTAATTTAAAATTATTTTACGTTTAATATCATTACAAACTATTAACAATGTCTTTTATTTCTACCAATTGTTTTTTCATGTTAAATTTAAAACTTTATTATACAATATTTTATTCAGTGTTTGATTATTTTTGTTTAACCGCTTTATATTTTCTTGATATTTTAGTATTCCATTGCAATTTTTTCAGTAACCAGCAGTATACTCAGTGATGTAACCTTTGTTGGTAATTATATTTAAAAAACTGTTCTTATTCATTCCGAATATGCAACCGAATGTTAGTTACCAATGAATAGTGGAGTTCATAATCGTGTTTTTAAGATTTAACTAATTTATATGTATTAAATACTGATTAATAAATAATAAGGTTCGGTACGGCAACACATTCGAAAGTACAGTAAACTCTCGATTATCCGCGAAGTTGCATAGCAATCGCGGATAATCCACAAATAGCAAAATCAATATAATTGTGATTTTGAAAACTGTTTATTTTTACAACTTAACCATGTTGTAGACTAAAATTAACAATTTAAGGACACAAGCAACTTCGACACCAACCTAACAGAAACCACTTATATGCGCAGAAACTAACCTAAAGTGTCAAGTATGAGGAAAACATTTCAAAATAGTTTAAAAAATTGTTAAAAAGAGGTCACTTCCAGTTGGGTAATTGTGCTAAAATTTGATATCTGTGAGTTTTTCGTTATTTCCAAAGCTAGTATAAAATTTGAAACAAATACCTTGAAGCAAAAGGGCACTTTACTTGAAAGAGTTCCACTTTCGATTATCCGAATAAACCCAAAACTTGATACGAGTTTACTTTTTAGCTAAAATGACTACATAAAATATTTCATTGATCTATCTCAAGTCGTTTTTGAGTTATCGTGTTTACACACACACATCCACACAGACAGACACCAAAGCAAAAAAGGACAAAATCGATACAGGGACACTCAAAACGTCGAGATTCATCAAAATCTCAAAAATATTTTTCCGCATGATCATTATACTTTCTCTGCGAGAAAGTAAAAATGATCCAGACACATTAAGGGTACATATTATGCAACTTAGTGCTGTAGCACGGATGATCAGAATAGTGACATCGACGGAAGCGGTGAGGAATCGAATATTCTTCCAGGTTAACTTCTAAGTTATTATCAATTAATAATTGGTAACTAACTCACAGAATATCTGCAATGGAGATTATGAGTTTTGTATTGTATTTACATTTGATGTATACACGTATAGGCAACGAACAAGGTAGAAATTTTGAGGTACAGCTAGTGTAATATTACGAATTTGCTTTTGCGCATTGCATAGGGTTAGAGCTTTCACAGTCTATCTTAGCATGTGTTTAAGGCATTTGGGAACGGCATTCTACATTGAGACGTCTCTCAAGGCAAATGTATACATTATTGTATCAATAAACGTATAAATACACGTTTACGTTTAGTCATGAAAGGAAACCGCACAATGGCTCGGTTCTATGCGCGAATGCAATATACAAGAGATGACGAGGTGATAAGAAATCATCTTGACCGTTTGGTTTTAATACTTGCAGCGTTATCTAGTACTAGATATTAAACCGAAGGCCCTGAGTTCGAATCCCGGCAGCTAGCACTATTTTTAATGTATTTTCTTTAAATTTTTGATATAATTTATTTGTTAATTCTTTATAGATGTATTTCTAATTATATAAACAAATATTATGGCCTATTGAATATTTACAATATCTAATATACTTTGTCATGTTTATTTATATATTATATGTAAAAATACCTAAGGGAAAGACTATTTCGTTTAGATATATGTAGAATTTTGATGAAAGAGTGCCCAAAAGGAACGATATGACATTTTACATTCAATTGGTTGGTTCTAGAAAATATTGTTCGTTATAATTTCTATTATTCGCGTTTTAAATAAACATTGAACAAAAATGTGTCTATAGTCATAAAAGGCACATGTCAAATTCAGGTATTCCTGCCAGCTAACATAGGATATGGAGCGAATGGGAGATTTATTTCTCTTGGATTTTCTTTCCTTCCGTCTTCCGCTTAAGCAGTACTAAAACCCGGTCCAACAATAGACAGTTCGTTCGCAAGTTTTGTGTCATATCGCTCCTTTCGGACACTCTTTCATTGATAACAAATCAATACTACTTTATAAAAGGCAAATACCATTTATGGATAGATAGTCACTCATCATCGCACAGCCAAAACTGCTCATGGGAAAAATCTAAATTTTTTCTGGGTGTTTCCTAGCCGGTCGTAGGGGCGCACTAAGAAACGGTTTTCCGAGGATCCATAGGATGTCAACTTTTCGAGCCTGAAAAGTCCCAAAATTTCCCCATTTAAGTCCGTGTAAATCCGAGTTTGTTGATTTTCAAACGGTATCCAAGCTAATGCACTTTAAAATGAGATAGACTCATTGATTTCAGTAGCTACGACCGACCTTTCTCTCTATCATCGACGGTAGCGCCCTCTTTTCTAGACGGAAATTTAGTTTGTCCTCTTGACGGTTATATTGGGTTAGGACGATCGCCTGTAAAATGGGTGGGCGGCTCTTTATTTTTTTAGAGAAATGGTAACTATGGGTATTGTAAAAACTAATATTTATGTATTCTAGAGTGTATTGAGTGTCGGCAAGTTCAAAAGTGAATGTGACGAGTTTGGATCATATTGGAAAACGCAAAATATTGTATATAGCTTTGTATCCTTCAACGCGCCGATATCCGGCACAATTAAAGTTTCACCCGATTGCGGACATGTCAGAGGCAGGAAAGGTAGCTCTTTTGACTTCCGAAATCTGCCCAGTGGGACCCAAATAGAATCTTTGACAAATTTAACAGTTGACGTTGCCGTTACATAGCAACCTCGGATGGCAAGCGTGTGTGTTCCAAATGCAGATATTGACAGTTCTCTAACTTTTTAGGTTAAATAGTTCTCAACTTGATAAATTAAGTTCAAATGTCTATCTGGTGGTAGCTTCAGCAATTTGTCGCGAGCACGGCTGCGCTTCTGTCGTAATAAAGCGCCTTACGCTAATGGCGTCTATATGACCAGCTGACTGTTTAGGTTAGGTGTTAGTATTCTGCGCATTATGGGGCAACATAGCTCTCGCGGTCACAAACATTTCAGTTTCTACCTGTTTTATATCTCCAACCTAGGAACTAACAGAAAAGTAGGAATCGACCGAGTAAGGATAGAAACTTCAAAATCTCTGGGAAGATGAAGATAGATAATGAGCTTCGGAAGTGGTAAAACATTGTAAACACCTATATGTATATCCTCGAATCAGGTAGGTGCTCAAATCAATGAGTATTAGTACTTTTCGGCTCGCTTTTACAAACGACATTTATCTTTCTGTAAGCTAAGCCATCGATTTAAAAATTTCTGATAGTTGATTGGTTCGCTAACTAATTGAAAGAGATTTTCGATTTGTAAAACCAGGTCTTAATAAAATAATCTATTATTTCCATGAAAATAAATAGAAGGTTCCTAATTGGTGCAATTCGATAAATGCGACAGCACTCTGCAATCTTTTGTATATATACGTGGAAACGTACGATTCCGTTCACTTTACTGATTCTATGTAATGTATTCTTAGCGTAATATATATATTACGATGAAATTTTCTGTGCTTGCTCGGGACGCTGAGAAACTCAAAGAGGTGCCGTTCCAATCTCACAACTCCGTTTTCAAGGAGAAAAACGAAATGCAGATCAAAGAGCAACTTTGAAGTTTATCTTCAAAATGAAACGACAAGCTTTGGACTATAATTTACCTTTTTAATGGCTAATTTATATAATGTTAGTAAACATAGATTTATATTATGCAAAAGGACATGAACTTTTGTTCTGCTAAACCTTCAATTATATATGAAAATATCCAATGGTATTAGGGTTACTTTCAATGTTCAATTTAATTATCTACTGGGCCCTCAACTATTTTAATTTTAATTACAATTAAGAATTGCGTCAGGACGAGACAGGAAGGGACTAGACGAGACGGAATGTGGAGGGAGAAGAAAGGACTAGACGAAATGGAACGAGAAGGAACAGATGTGGTAGGAAAACACTAGGCGAGACGAGACTAGATGGGGCGGGCTGGGTGTTACGGGCCGGTACTTGACGGGATGAGACAGGCGAAACGGGAAAGGACTGACAGAATGGGACTGGACGGGAAGGAACGGGAAAGAGGTTAAGAGATAGTTAAGAGGAAGAAAATAGAATATGTAACAATGTCTTCGCCTCTCCTCTACCCTCTCCATGTACATTTCACACTTGCCCCTTTTAAAAAACCACGTACTTCAAGTTTCGTTCGAAGAACAACGGATCTGCTAGTCTATTATATACATCTGAAATATCATCTAATTAGATAGGTACACATCAAGCCACAGCCGAAACTGCTCACGGGAAAATTCTAAAATTTCAAGAGGCGGACCCTTTTCGGTCGTAGGCGCTCGCTAAGATCGGGTTTTCCGATCGTGGCCCCCCCAAGACCACTTTTGGAGCCCCCAAAGAACCCATTTAAGTCCGTGTAAATTTTACCGCATCGAGACTTTATCCGAGTAGGCATTGGTTGTAATGAAGTATTCACGCACTTCGGCAAACAACAGGCAGATCCCGGTTCGGCAGCTAGGTCTTTGCGTCACGTGTATTTGCGTGTGTTTGCGTGTGCTTACGTGTGTTTACGTGTGTTTACTTGTGTTTACGTGTGGTTACCTGTGCTTACGTGTGTTTTCGTGTGGTTACGTGTATTTACGTCTGTTTACGTGTGCTTAGGTGTGTTTACGTGTGCTTACATGTGTTTACGTGTGCTTACGTGTGTTTATGTGTGCTTACATGTACTTACGTGTGCTTACGTGTGTTTACGTGTGCTTACGTGTGTGTACTTGTGCTTACGTAAACACACGTATAAAAGTAAAATTAAATTTAAATAAAATAAAAGAATGGTATGGGACAAGGTGAGACGGGACGAAACGGGAAAGGGATGGAGATAGTTAAGATAAAGAAAATAAAATAGGTGATCTGTTTTAATACAGGCACAGCTATTCTTCTCCTGATAATACTGTCTTCACCTCTCTTCCGTTCTCTCCATGTACATTTCACACTCACCAGTTTTAAAAAGGATATTTACTCCAACTCCGTTCGAAGAACGGGCGAGTTTGTTAGTAATTGATAAATCTAGCATTTTGAGTAGGTCAAATTGTAGTAACGAATGAACAAGCCTAAACCATAGAGCTGGTATTCCAACAAGCTGTGCATTAATTTGTTCAGTTGAATATATGAATTCCTTTCATTTTGAAAAAAAAAATCTTTATTTGTGCATACAATTAAATGCTAGATGCAAAAGAAAGCAAATATTAAAACTATATAAAATAAATGAGAAAACTGGAGTAGCATCTGCAATCGTTTTTCATAATTTGCGAACCGATGTATATCAATTTCTTCAGTATCTACGTTTGACTTTTTAAGGACTTTGGAAATGGAAAGTTCCTATTACACGTTTATGTTTGGCAATTCTCGCAGTTTTATGATAGGCGTTTAAAATTTTGTGAGAGGATATTCAATATGTTTTATCTGTAGTTGTAATATGTTTATACATTATACATGCTTATGTCAGATTACAACAATTGAAAATATTATACATTTATTATTATTAGTATATATTCATTATCATTCTACTTACGGGAAATGTAATGTAAACTATAAATAAAATAAAAGAATATTATTTATCAAAATCTACATGCACAAGTTGTATTTCAAATAAAAATTATTTCTTCATGGGACATTTAATAATAAATGGTGTCTCACGAGGTGCGCCGGATTTAAATTCCAAATTAAACATAGTAAATTATTATTGAATGGGGAAATTTTTATTGATTTATAAATTAACCATATTGACGTTTACTATGAAAAATGATATCGGTCCAATGGCCGCTGCGAATAGCTGGTAAACCCCATTCTTTTGCAGAAACTTTTAATTACTTTTTCAAAGTCAGTTGGTTCCATTTCAGTAATAGCGCATTGGATTTCTTTCTTAAGTTCAGGAATTATTTGTGGTTTTGTAGTATAAACCTGAGACTTTACAGATCCCTACAGGAAAAGAATCACATGGCGTCAAGTCGTCAGATCTAAGTGGCCAATCAACAACACCATTTTTCATAGTAAACCTCAACATGTTTAGTTTATAAATCAATAAAAATTATCCCATTCAATAATAACTTACTATGTTTATTTTGAATTTAAATCCGGCGCACGTCATGAGACATCTTTTTTTAATATGTTCCATGAAGAAATTGTTTTTATTTAAAATACATCTTGTGCATGTAGGTTTTGATAAAGAATAGTCTTTTAATTTATTTACAGTTTACATTACAAGTAAAATAATAATAAATTTATAATAACAATAAATGTATAATATTTTCAATTGTTATAATCTAAAATAATCATGAATAATGTATAAACATATTACAACTACTAATAAAACATATTGAATATCCTCTCAAAAAATTTGAAATACCTATCATAAAGCTGCGAGAATTGCCAGATATAAAATTATAATAGGAACTTTCCATTTTCAAAATTATTACAAATTCAAACGTAAGAACTGAAGAAACTGGTAAGTATACTCCGGATCGCAAATTATGAAAAACGATTTAGGATGCTACTTCAGTTTACTTATTTAGTTTCATATTAATATATATTTAAGTATTTAGCAAATACATGTCAAATTGATTACAGGAGGATGCGTCTCATTTGGATTTTAAAACACCGGCAGGGCAGTGCTCTATATGTATAGGGTAACGCATTGAACAGTCTCGGACCTATGTTACGGGATACCGATGATGACAGTCGGTAGAGGTTTGTCTGGAGTTTATCCCGTCCCCTCATATGGTGTTCGTGTATTTGAGATTGTATTTTGTAGTTGGTTTCATTAGATTTTACCAGTATTAGTTCTTGTAAAATGTATTCGGCAGTCAAGGTTAGTATTCCAAGCTCAGAGAAACGAGGTCTACACGTTGCGCTTATAGAGATGCCCAGTATCCCCCTAATCGCTTTCTTTTGGAGTGTTAGGATTCTTCGTGCGTGTGCGGATGCGTCCCAAGCCAAGATCCCATATGAGGTAGATTTCTTTGATTTCCTCATCACCAGTCACATGATATGCATCGAGCATCAGGCCCAGAGTTTCCTTCTCACAATGTAAGTGAGGTGGATGGGCCGCCGGCCGCCTCCCGCGGCCAGCCGCGAAGGTCCTAGGGAAGGTTGACTCAAACTCATGTATTGCCAAGTCGTAGAACTTGTCCATCTTGTCCTGCACACGGATCTCCGCCGCTAAACTGTACCAGTTCCCGACCGTATACCTACATCTGTAGTTGGCGCTTTGGGGGGTCCTTTCGTGAGTCACTTCATACATCAGTGTTTGAACATCATGGTCAGAGATGTGCAGTTGGTGGTTTTCACCTATGACGGAGACAATGTTAGTAAAAATGTTGCCCAGACAAGCGCTGTATCTTATTCCCTCCCGGATTGTCGGTCTGAGGCCGAAGGACACCATGCAGTTAAGGAACGTCGAGCTTGCACTGGATCCACTGGAGAGGTCTACGTTGAAATCCCTGGCGATTGCCAGGTCAATATCAGGTGGATATTCAGATAATACTGTGACGGTATGAAGATAGGCAGTGCCATCCATGCAAATTAGGAACTTATCAAAAAGAAGAAGTGTCAGCGACACATGTGTCATCAAAAAAACTGGAAAATGTTTCCAGTGTCAAGCATGGTCCCAACAAAGGCCTATTCAAAAGGAACGTCTCGAGTAGGCGGAAACAGCCAAGGTCGCGCTAATGGGGAACAGGTAGTTGCCAGACGTGGTCCAAACTCGTCAGGGTAGTCGAGAAGCGACAGGGCTACCAACGGTTGTGAAAAGAAAACGAAAGTCCCAGCGCGGAGGGGGGCGTGGTCAAGGATCCGAACCAACGCTACCCATTGGTCGCCCAGGGACAGGTACTAAACGGTGATTGGTTGTCATTCTGAGGAAGGGAACCACGTGAAGGGAGTAACTCTCATTGGCCGAGAGGCAGCCAGTCAGTTGAAGGGAGAGAGGGGTGAGTCCGTCCGAGGGGTTGATCGTGAGCCGGGCCGTAGACAGTGGGTGAGCGTCTTGCAAGGCAGTCAGGTAGAAAAACGGTCGATCGAAGCAGTCTTCTGGAGCAGAGGGTTGAGTCAGGTTGAGTCAGTCACCACGAGAGAGAGTCAGTGGGTCACAAGAGTTGAGCCAGGTCGTGACAGTCAAGTGAGCGCGAGTCCCGGGGCAGTCGTGGAGTCAGATAGAAAGAGGTTCAGGCGGAAATGTCGTAAGAAGTCTTCTGAAGGAGACGGTCGATCGGAGTCACTGGGGATAGCCTAGATGACAAGATCCGAGTATTGGGAGCGGTTCCGAGTGAAAAGTTTTGTGGGTTAAGTTCATTGTGATCCATTGTTCAGTGCCATTGGGGAATATCTTCAACACCATTCTTCTGGGAGTTTGGATTCGTTGGCTGCCGTCGCCAGGCGTGGGACACAATACAGGCTAAGAATATTTGTTTTCTTCTTTTTTTAGTTTTATTCAATTCCGTAGTTAGAGAATAGATGTCGCTAGTTTGGTCTTCATTACTGCCGCAATAGTTAGTTCCCTCGTTATCTTCACGAACGGGCGTTAGTTTGCTTTGGTTGGTTTCGATGAACGCCCGAGGTGACAATAGGGGAAGGATAATTCCGTCTCTCTCTCTCTCTCACACACACACACAAATCAATTATGGTCGACCAATAAACATAATAAGTCAATTTAATCAATAACATTTTGCAATAACGAAGTTTGGGCCCAACTAATTCCATAAACGATTACAAACAAGGTTTTGCTACAATCAATTCAATAATTAATTACATCACAACAAAGGTACAGAAATTAAGTGCACGATAGAAAAGAGTAGAGCAATTGCAATAATAAGTAAAGGTAACACCATTTCATAACAGTCAAAAGGTATCTCATTTTCACGATAATTACAAGGTCAACTGCAGTGAAGTAAAATAACGAATAATTAATTCTTACTCACCAAGGTCATTCAATTAAATCAAATTCAGGGTAAATCAATTCCCAATCAAATATTTCATGTTATGACGAAAGTTTTCCTCACATTATTTTATTTGTGTATTTAATTAAATTGATTCCTTTTCAGCTAATTTCTTATTATATTTTGGGTGAGGCACGACCGTGGTTTTATTGTCGCGTGTCTGTTTCGTTTCGGGATTGAGTGTTGCCATTTTGCCGTGTTCCATTTGTCATATGAATTTCAAAGTTAAAGAATGAAAGAGGACTTTCTTAGTAACAAAACTTTCCAAGTATCAAAGTATTAAAATCATTGAATAATTCAAATAACTAAGTTAAATGCAAACAGTGAAAATCACAGAAATCACACACACAGACGCACGAACAATTTGACATTTCAATTGAATTCATTCTTCATTTAAATTTTCATTTCGCATACTCTCAATAACAGTTCTCACCTTAATGGCGTAATTTTCTTTGACGTGACATTTGCCTACGAATTCTGGGATGCTACAAAAACAACGAAAAAGGGTTTCTACCAAATACTAGACGATCACAGGTAATTTTGGCCAAATAGAGTTTCGGGTTGATTTGAATTTCCCGCCATTTGCGCTTTCGGAATGTTTAAATAAGTGCCGCTTAGCGCACAGCAGCGAGGTATCCCCCTCAAACGTCACAATACATACACGCATCCTCTAGTATAGGTATGAGGGCGTCCAAATGTTTTGCGTGTGGCATATATACAGATATAATGACGAGGTTTAATTGAGGAAAACTGACGGCCACCAGTTCGACCACAGATTCACTTACCAAATTGTTTACGTACTGAACTGGGATACTCTTAAGATCCCGACGGCAGTATACGCCCCCATGAGTGGACGTGGTTCTTAGGAAGATTGACGCTAATGAGTATTTTGTTGGGTATAAATAGATCGTAATTATGATTGTTCAACCAGTGCTCGCCGACACAGATAATGTCCGGCTCCAGTCGTCCTATCGCCAAGTTTAGAGCATCCAGCTTGTTTGTGATGCACTGTATGTTTGTGTGCACAATCTTTATTTTTTTATTTCGGGTATTCATGTTTATGACTTCTTGTCTGACAATCTCTGCTGGTGATCGCCTAAAAAAGCAGCTCCGTTACGCCTTGTTGATATATTTCCAAAATTAAATCGCCGAACAATTATATTCTCTGGCCGATAATCTGCACTGTTGATCTTGTCATGCAGAGGGAAAGGGATCCCTATCTGGAAGTTACTGTCCCTATCAGTATTATTTAGTTTCTTGCATGATATTTCACCATCCATGTTTTCCTCCGTCAAGTAGTGCAGTACATCGTCCTCGCTTGTCTCTTTCCCGCTTATTCTTCCGACAAACAACCAGGCTCTCGGCTCCAGTCCGATCAGCTTCCCTCCCATCTTGTTTTTATCCAATGGGACGGCATCTCGAATTCCCTTTTTGTTCGCTCGGTTCCGGGTCCCAACAACAGCGAAATCATCCTCTTGCTGTGTGCTCTTTGACGGTTCACTCGTGGTCCCTATCTTGTTTTTCGCCTCTTTTGAGGGTTGGTGTTGTTGTGGTACACTACGTCCTAGATTCTTCTTGACCTTTTCTGAGTGGGTGTCGTCTGTTTTTTCTAAATTTATAATTTCCTGCATTTTGTTCTGCTGATAAGTGAACACTTCATTTAAATTACAATCTTTTCCATTCGGTTTTTTCTTGTTTTTTTGTTAGATCTTGGAAATGTTGTAGGACGTTGGATTTTTGTTCCAATGTTTTAAATTCTTCCTCCCTTTGCTTCATATGATTTTCCTTCTCTATTAAGAGGTTTGCGTTTTACCTCCTCCATAACATTCTGCATATCCAGGCAATGCTGGCACAAAAAAGTGTCCCAGTCAACAAACCTCCCTGATCTTTCTCCACAAGACTGGTGGTAACACGCTCGGCAATTGTGGTAATTTCCACCCTTCTTTTTAACTGCCTTTTTGCAGTAATAGCACGAACTTTCTGGAGCTTGCTCAGTAACGACCTCACATTCGGTTATCTTTACTTTCTATCATTTCGTTTATATAGTTTTAAAGTTAGTTTTCTTGTGCATCTGGCATTTAATTATATGCACAAATAATGAATTTGGTTCAACAAGAAAGAAATTCAGCCATTCAACAGAACAAATTAATGCCCTGCTGTTGCTGGTTTAGACTTTTTCATTCTTTACTACATAAAATTTTACAATTTGACTTACACAAAATACTTTACGTTTATCAATTATTTGTTATCAATGAAAGAGGGTCCGAAAGAACGTTATAACACAAAACTTGCGAACGAACTAGTACTGCTTAAGCGGAAGTCGGAAGGAGAGAAAATCCAAGAGAAATAAATCTCCCATTTGCTCCATACCCTATGTTAGCAGGCAGGTATACCTGAATTTTACATGTGCCCTTTATGAGTATAGACACATTTTCGTTTAATGTTTAATTAAAACACGAATAATAGAAATTATAACAAACAATATTTTCTAGAACCAACCAATTAAATGTAAAATGTCATATCTTTCCTTTTGGGTATTCTTTCATCAAAGTTCTACATATATCTATACGAAATAGTGTTTCCCTTAGGTATTTTTACATATAATATATAAATACATATGACAAAGTATATTAGATATTGTAAATATTTAATAGGCCGTAATATTTGTTTATATGATTAGAAATAAATCTATAATTAATTAATAAATAAATTAAAGTGGTAGCTGCCGGGAAACGAACTTAGGGCCTTCGATTTAATATCTAGTGCTAGATAACGCTGCAAGCAACAAAACCAAACGGCCAAGGGAATTTCTTAATTGTTCGTCGTGTTTTCTTCTATATTGCATTCGCACATAGAACCGAGCCATTGCCAAAGCCCGTTCATGACTAAACATAAACGTTTATGGATACAATAATGAATACATCTGCCTTGAAAGACGTCTCAACGTAGAATGCCTTAAACACAGGCTACGATAGACAGTGAACACTCTGACCCTGTGCAATGCGCGAAAGTAAATTCGTGACATTTAATATTAATAGCTGTAGTTGTCCGTGCCTACTGCTTAAGATGCCACAAATGCACAGTACAAATATGTTGGCGAAAGCTAGGTACACTGCCTAAAAGACTGAAAGTAAAAATTAGAACTATTTTACAATTTGTTTCATTATGATTTGATACACATTTTATTTGAGGTTATGTTTGTACTTCCATAAAGGCAATTCAACAAGTAGGTCGAAAACAAAGGTATTTTAGACTTTGTGGTCAACTCGTTAGGTCCTGCCATATTTATATATCCATAACTTGAGCATTCATGTCCACCATTTTGTACTGGATAAATTAAGAAATGTGGTTCAAGTTTTTTTTTTGGAAATATTTAACATTTTGTTATGACTGCTAATTCTTGTGACACTTTAATATATTTCGAAGTGGAAGTTATGACTTCCACAGAAAATTTTGAAGCGTAGTAGAAATTTGTTCTAGTATGTATAAATGCAATGGTGGAAGAAAGATCTGTGGAAGAACTTTATCGTTAAAACTGTTTCCGAGGGAGAAGACAGTAAACAAGTATGAACTTATTATATTATCCAGTTGTTGGATAAAGATGTAAACTGTTGAATGTGTGCTCATGCGCCATATGCAAAAGGAGAAATAAGTTAATAATAGGGTTGTCCACTCTATAAAAAAGTTAACTATTTGATGAATTTATCTAATTCTATGCTTCATGAATATCATATTTGACGAGTGAACATAAAGAAAAAAAAATTATTCAAATTGTTATTGCAAAATAAAATAAGCGCAAAATGCACTCTGTTTAAAGAATGGTCAAAGCGCATGCGTCAGCAGTACCAATCAAAACTTAATACATACATACTTGTCACCAACGACCTTGCCGCAGTTTTGTTTACTGGAAAAACAAGGCCACAAAATGTATGGCTTTCCGAACATGCGCAATGTAATACAATGGATACTGTCAGGGAAATTTAAAAATTCGTAAATTTTAATATTTTTTTTTAAATATTTGTTGGACCTATATTGCCGTCATATTTTCAAATTATTCCGATCTCGCGACGTACTTTTATGAAAAAAAAATAAAAAAAAATTGGTCGAGAACCCTATTGGTCGAATTTAGGTTAAATATTAGTAAGAAATAAGTAAATTATACCTCAATTGGTTAAAATTTAACTAAAATTTACTTAAACAGTGCGGCAATTAAATTCCGGGACTGATGCTATATGTCAGCAACCAGAAACGACATCTACCGAAATCGTATGTTATTTTCAATTTTGGACTCTTGTGAACATACCCTGAACGATTTATTAAAATCGGTTGACATATCTTAGTTTTATAACATTTCGTTCATTAGTTCAATTTATTATGCGTCGGAATACAGGATGGTCGAAAAGAGTCTGAAAATTTTGACCGAGCGCTAAGGCTATAATCGCTTGCAAGACTAGTTCTCCGTTGAAGACAAAATGTGCGGTTCCTCCTTTGCTGTCAAAACAACCATAAATAACTAATCTGTTAGCAAATTACGATTGTGCCGCCTATAGCCACAGGCACAGATGTTATAAAAAATTGCGGCAAACCTTT
>JAWQRP010000120.1:0-40638 GCA_033557875.1 Quadriops clusia | reverse complement strand
ACGATAATTATTTTATGTTCGGTATTAAAACTCTCCACTTTTCAATTCAGTATCGACGCTCTACTATATTCCAACTTTTTAAAAGAAATTTACGTATGTTCAACAAACTTTATTCTTTAAAAAAAAACCATTGAAAACTACTATCGTATAAACACCTCCATTACTGTGAACAAAGTCAATATGACCAACAAACTCTGATTATTTTTTTTAAATATTTGAATAATTTATTTTATAAAATTAACCCAACAAATGTACAACAGTACTTCAAACTAACATTTCAATCATATTTCTCCTGAATAAACTTTTTCCATTTGTAGAAAGCCATTATATTGTTAGATTGTAATGACCAATATGCGGCCATTCTCGTAAAATTTATGTTAATCAACCTGCGACACTTAAAATCTTATTTTACAACTTCAACAGGGACTGGAAATATCAATTATAACAGATTAATTGCTATAAACTTCAGCAGATCAATATAATCATTTTCATTATGAATAAATTATAACTTACATATAAATAGCTTATTCGGTAAATTGTCCATTGTATTTTTATCGAGTAATATCAGTTGGAATAGATTGATATACTACAAGTGGTATAAATCATTTATCATCTCCTATGAATCAAATCGACAAGTCAATAAATTATAAAATGAATGTTCTTTATATTTTTCAAAATCGTTTTCAACTTAATCAACTGCGCCTCGTCATCATTCCAATTGTCAAACGTTTCAACACGCAGAAGAATAAAATCATCAATTGAATCTAACTTAATATAGTTAAGGCAATTCTTTTCTTCAAATCAATCTCACAATTAATACCTAACTCTGCTGTAAATATCGTTAAATAAAAATAAACAGCTAAAATTAAATTAAAATAAATAGCCTGGCAGCTACTAAAGTACAAGAACGAACCAAAAAGAAAACAGGTGCAGGAGTTGCTATTTCAGTAGGCAATCAAGAACTTCAAGTATCATCAAAGTTATAATATTCTCAAATAAAGTATGATAACTAGTCTGATATTTTCAGTTATAGCAGAAGTAGTAAAATGGTAAACGACAAATTTGACGGTCCAAGTTACTCCGTAAATTTCAATGTATATGAAGTCTTCTAAAATAGGAAAATAGTATACATCTTTGCTTCAAAATCAAATTATAATAAAACGACCAAAATGTGCGCATAGGTGCATTTACAGAATTACGTATCATGCGTCTAGCTCATCATTTTCATATAGCGCCAGGTATAATTCGCACTTAACGTGTTAAACAGTCTCTTTTCAGTAATAATATTTCAATAATCTGATAATATTCACAGTACAATCATTATTATGTCTTAAACTATATCAATGATTTAAGACCCTAAATTTTGCTCCAATATCCGTAACAACCTCTCTTGTTGGTCAGTCTGCTTCTTGAGCAAAGCTTTTATTTCCTGGAACTGCTGCCTCCGCTCCCGTTGTTCTTCTTTATGAAGCTTCACTATTACATCGATTAACTTCTCGCTGTTCCCTTTGAACCGTTTTTTCTGCTGATGGTACGTCTTGATCATGTCCATCATCATATTGCTGACTTTGGATTCATCAGCGGTTGATTGCCCTGCATGTTCGAGTGAGCTTTGTGTGTGACCTAATTGAGCCATAAGTTCTTTCATTTCATTGAAGAAAGGTGGCGGTTGTTTCCTGTCATTTACATTGGCCAAATGTTTGAAGTATTGCTGTTGTAAATTTGCAAATTTCTGCCGGCACCTCTCTCCATTTCCTACATTATATCCCTCATTGTTCAAACTATTTGCCATTTGATTCCAAACCAATTTCTTGTGCCCTTTGTTCTTAAACATCATGTTCAATTTCCCTCGTAGTTTCAGTAACATTATTACAGCCTCCCGTTCCCAAACAATCTTCGGTTCTCCTTGCACGACTTCCTCATCTGATTGAGTGAAGTCGGCCGTTTCTACAGGAGGAAGGACTCTTTCACTGCCTTCTTCTTCAACAGTTTGTAAAATTATTGTTTCACAATTTTCTGAGGTATCAAGTGAATCGCCTTCTTCACCTATACTTACATCCATTGACTCATATTCTTCTTGTTCCTCCTCCTCTTCTTCTTCTTCTTCATCTACATTTTTGGTGCCAAGGATTTTATCCAATTCTTCAAAAAACGGCATCGTTGCTTGTCCTCCACTTTCACGAATTAATGTTAAATGTGTGTGGTACTTATTTTCAAGACTAAAAAATTTTTGTTCACATTTTTCGGCACCATTAAGCCCAACATCAAAACCAGCTGTTTTGATTTTCTTGGCAATATCATCCCAAAGGATTTCTTTGTTGTTGTTTTCATTTTCAAATAAACCATCTAATTCACTGCGGAATTTAATAAGTAGATTGATGGCTCCTACAGACCACACATTATGGTCAGTTGTGGTAATCAAGGGATCTTCTACTGGATCTTCATCAGATTCCTCTTCCAGAAATTCCTCCAGGGTTTTATTGTAATATTCAATTTGATAAACTAAATGTCAACAAAAAATGAAATAACATTATAATGTTATTGCTAATAATGTATACGAACCATTTTCAGTTTGTGGTATTTGCGAAGGCATGCCCTGGTCGCCTAAAATACGTTGCATTTCTTCAAAAAATGGAGGAGTCTTTTTTGGCTTATCAGGGGTTCCATTTATCTCTTGGAAATAGTTATGATATTTGTTCTGTGGCTTTTTGCGTTTTTTCTGGGGGTCGTACATGCTTTGCAAATGTGTCATGTATTGATGCCTCAAGTTAACGAATTTTTGTCTGCACCTCTCCGGCCCATCATCTCCAAGATCAAACCCAAGTTCCTTTAGCTTCTTTGAAATTTTACCCCAGAGCTGCTTCTTAAAAGAATTTTTGTTGTCAAACTGAGACTTCATTTCCTCCCGCAATTTCACTAGCGTTTTTGTGGCTTCTTTAGACCATTGGTATTTGTCTCCTGAAATATTTTCATGAACTTCGTAGGTTGCAGCATTTGTTTCGTTTACAGGTTTAGAAACTTGGACGAGTTTAATATCAGAGTTTTTCTCCAAGGCTTCTAGAATAGTTTTGCTGTAAAATTCCTTTTGGGTTGGATCTAAAAAAAATTGGTTAAATCTCATAAGGAGTACATACAGGCAAACACTTAACGATTCCATTCCGCTCTTGTAACTTGGTCGTTAAGTGAAATTGTTAATCGGCCGTATTATGTATCTTTGTAGTTAATTTTAATGGTCGCTAGAGGCCGGTTATATCATGTATCTTCCATAAGACTCCATGTAAAATTGATGACGTAGCCGGTCTCTAGTGACCTTTAAAATTAACTATGAAGATATGGAATACGGCCGAATAAAGAAGTAAATTTGTGTGGGGCAAGTGCGGACTAGTTGATAAAAAGTTGAAATTTAAATAAAATTGTTATAGTAGTTTAATTCATATTAATTAAAACATAAATTTACCCTTAATTACATATTTTATGGAAGGAATTATATAAAGTGTGCATTACTCTTCACTTTTCCCAAAAATGATGCAAGAGTGTACATATGTGGTAAAAACGCTTTGAAGTTGTATTTCGTATTCTCTAGGAGCAGGCATTAAAATGTTGTTCAGTTTCGTAGTTATTCCTTTTTCAATAAACACGGTTCTTTTGCTGAAATATAGGAGTTAAAGTAGTAAAATAAAGACACAATAAAAAAAGTTCAAAGTTATACAAGGTAATTTTTTCCCTTTTAAAAAATCAGTCTGAATATCTGTATTTTCACCAAACAAACAAAACTCACTATTTAAATAGATAATTTTATTTAATAAATAGACCATATAAATGCACTTGCCCTACTTTCGCCTTAACTAATTTGTTTTACTACTAAGGATCGCTTTTATAATTGCCAAATAAACTCTAGCTAAAATAAACTATGGTATAAATTCATTGGATAACTATTGCCATGATAGTTATCCCTCAGTTAAAACTATCCGATTGTGATGACTATAAAAGCGACCCTAAGGAAATAATAAAAGAAATTCTTGAAAAATTATAATAGTAGAGTAAATAAAAATAAAAAGTAATAACTACATGCGTTAATATAATAATTACAATTAAATGTGTTTAGTTTATTTTAAACATTATCTTCATTGTTGCCAAGAATAATTAATGAACCAGGTAATGATGATATCTACTGTGATTCTACAATTATAATTAGAAATTTTAAGAGTACTCTACCTAAATTAAAACAATACATATCACATTCAAATATTTGAAAATAACATTTTTTTTGTTTCTGTTATGAATGGAATTGAAAGCAAAATTTTATTTAAACACAATATTTTGTCGATTCAAACACATTTTTCGTGAATTGCGTCATCGAACAAACAAGGTTAAGCGAGACGAAGTTGGTTTTCACCCCAAATTTGAAAAATATGCATATTTACCCGTTTTGAGCATTTCTGCGACATTTTTATCGACGAAAGCCGTAATCATTTTGCCATTATAATGCAATTCAATCGCTTCTTTATCCATTTTTTAGAAAATCTTAAACTAAGTGACAGTGAACTGGTCGTCCGCCATTAACGTGAACCGTTCAGTTTCGTATCATAGGCCAGAACGTCGGTAGATGGCGTATTATTTTTTTTTGTTTAGCTATGAAAATTATGAACGAAAGACAACTTTCAAAATGTGTTTTCCATTTATTAATTAAAGTTCCTATCTATACATGAAAAAAAATTAAATAAACATTACAATGTCTTCAAAATCTGCTCACTTAATAAATCCAATTATTTGGCTTATACATTTATTCAGTCCTTACACTCCTGCCTATTGTCTTGGGCATCTTTTTATTTGAAGAATCCTCCAATTCTTTTGCTTTATAATAATGTGGGGCAACCTCCAACAACCATTTACTTTCAATTTCAATCACTTGCCTCATGAATTCCTTTGTAGTAAACACCAACTCGTGGTAAAGTACCCATCTTGGCAAATCTTCGAACAACGAACTGTTTGGATGTATCGTTACGCTTTGATTATGTTTTACAGTCTTGTAACTCCCGCCCTTCGAAAACCTAGCAACATGATAAAAATACCCTGCTGTTATCGATTTCCTAATATTTGCGGTTTCCGAATCATTCGAAACCATTTCTATTTCTACTCTTTGCATTAACCCCACCAATTGTTCCCTTACATCTCTAGCTCGCTTCATCGATCGGTACTGAATGAAGTTTTCATAACACCACTGTGTCGAAAAATCTGTATCCCGCCATTGGTTGTAAACATTCAATAAACTCAAATGATCTCCTCCTATGCTATTAAAATTCTTCCGAGCTGTATCAGCATGAATTATTTTATCCTTAGGCCTGTAAAATATGGCTCCATTAACAGAGAGCATTGCAGATATTGTAACAATCTCCTCGGAACATTTGTATTTTTCTGAAGCGAGCAGCATTTTTGCCATCATTGGGTCACATGGGAATTCCGCCATGCGCCTCCCCAATTTAGTCAATTCCCCATGATGATTCAAAGCTCCTAAAGCATACAATTGTTCTAGGGCCAGAACTAATGTTTCATGTGGGGGCGGATCTAGAAAATCAAAATGAACCAAATCATTTATTCCCAATGCTTTCAGCATTAAAACGGCATTCCCTAAATTGATTCGCTGTATTTCCGGAACAGTGTTATCTTCCATTTCATGTTTAAAAGACCATGCTGTATACAATCTAAAACATTTTCCTGGGGCAACGCGTCCAGCCCTTCCAGCCCTTTGATTTGCCGAAGCTCTTGAAATGGGGACAACCATAAGACTCTCCATGCCGGTCCTTGAATTAAAGTGATTTTGCTTAGCAAACCCGGGGTCGATGACATAAATAATGTTATCGATAGTTAAAGAGGTTTCTGCGATATTCGTAGCTAAAACAACTTTCCTCGCTCCTGGAGGAGTGGGATCGAAAATTTTGGCTTGCATGTCACTGGGTAAGTTTGCATAAACAGGTAAAATAATCAGTTCTTTCAGTTTGGAGCCAAGTCTTCGAACTCGATCTTGAAGCAACTCTTGGCACGTTTCAATTTCATCCTGCCCTGTCAAAAACACTAAAACATCTCCTAATGGCTGTGTTGCATGTATTTGTAAAACTGAGACAACACAAGCATCGACATAATCTGCTTCTGGGGCCTTTGTGTAATAAATATCAACAGGGAACCTACGGCCAGGTATACGAAAAATAGGGGCACCATCGAAAAACTCTGAGAATTTTTGTGCATCGAGTGTTGCACTCGAAATAAGCAACTTTAAATCCGGTCTAAATCTTGAAATGTCCTTTACTAACCCAAATAAGATATCTGTATGAAGTGTTCGCTCATGTGCTTCATCGATAATCATGACACTGTAGGACTGCAAATCAGGTTCTGATAAAAATTCTCTGTGTAAAGTACCATCTGTCATGTATTTTATTATTGTCCGTTCTGAAGTGCAATCTTCAAAACGAATTGCATATCCAACTTCGTTTCCTAATTTCACGCTCATTTCTTGAGCCACTCTCGCTGCGACTGACATAGCTGCAACTCGGCGCGGTTGTGTACACCCAATTTTTTTCCCGTCATCTGTAAATCCGGCTTCATGTAAATACTGTGGAATTTGAGTCGTTTTCCCTGAGCCAGTTTCACCTTCAATAATTAAAACTTGGTAGTTTCGAACCGCTTCAATTAAGTCATCACGAAAAGGAAAAATAGGTAGACTTTTTTTCGTTTCCTCTATATCTAGCATCTTTTTTTGTGTTTCGGTTAATTCGGGTTTTTTATCAGCATCTTTAGTTCCTGGCAATTTTAGTGCTTGAATAAACTCAATTTGATCTTCAATTAAGAGCTCATACTCTTCTTCCTTAACTTTATTTTTAGCTCCAAAGGAAAATACGGCTGAGGCCATTTGTTCTTTTTCCCATTTCTTCTGCTCAGGTTGGGGTAATTTTTCAAGTTCATCTACTTCCACATAGTCAGCGGAGGAACCTTTTCCTAAATCACGGGGCATGTGATAGCGTTGGACTCTTTCTAGTTCCCGAGCTTTTTCATGTTCTTGGGCAAGTTTAAGCAGTTCTTTCTTGTGTTTTCGTTCTTTTCTTTCTCTTTCCGTAAGTCTAACAAAAAATAAAATTAATTTATCAATTACGGTGCTCCAATTTTAAATTATTGCAATTATATATATTGGTAAAGTAAATTTTTCGAAATATAATTACTTACATGTCATCCTCAAACAAGTACTCATCGTCCAAAATATCGGCCTCCAATTCCGCTAGCTTGTCATCTTTACGTTTTTCCAGGTACTTCCGCCTCGATTCTTTCCGCAATGCAGGAATCATCTTATCCCTGTCTTCTGTTTCCATTTTGAGCCTCTTCGCAGCTTCTTCATAAGCTCTTTTATCGGAGGCATGTACAATGTTCCTAGTTCTGCCTTCATCTCGTTTTTTTAACCTTTGCGTAAATTCGTCCCTCTCTTTTAAGTCCTTCCTGCGTTCTTCTTCGGCACTATCCACATCTTCGGAATCGGAGGAAGACTCTCCATAGCGTTTGCGGCGTTTTCCTTCCTTACGTTTACTCATCTTTACGATATTTTTAGGTTAAGTTTGTAAACGTCAATTTGACGTTTTGCTTACTGAAACAACAAGTAGATGCTTTCTTATTGGTTAATATTTTCTCAATTATTGTAGAGCACTGTTTTGTTTGTGTTTACTGCGGGATACTTCATTTTCTTGTTTGATTTGATATTGGTCCAGAATAAAATTCTAATAAAAAACGTAAATGTTTAAGTGGTGGTGGTAGGAAATTAGTAAAGTGCGAAGAACTGTGTAGAGCAAATGTTATTTAACTGAATGAAAATAGGTATCAGTTAGTTGGAATAACCAGAAAGATATGAATAAATTGATAACCAAAGAATTATTGAAATATACTGACGCAGAATATAGACCTAAAAATACACGTATTCGGTAAAATTTTTATCATTAAATAATATTTTCTTACGGCAGTTTCGTCCACTGAAGGAGTATGTATGTACAGCCTTATATCAGTTCCCTTATATTGAAAATAGAACGCCATCTACGTATTTCTTAGCAAATCAATTCAAAATTGTTTAGATTCATAACCATTCATAACATTATGGATTTACTTTATGAAAAATATAAACATATCCAAATACAACAAGTATGCAGAATATGTTTATCAAAACAGGATAAAATGATCCCTATTTTGGAAAATATGGAATTATTGCGAGTGTTATATGAATGCATCAATGATGAGGTATTGATGGTTTCTTTAGGTTATATCGCTTTTATTTAGTTTTTTCATATAATTTATTAAATTATAGCTGCTTTTATACGTAAATGATGAAACATAAAATGTATAAGATATTAATTTGTAAACTATGCTCGTAGTTACAGATTTGCCCAAAGGAAAAAAATAACTTTTTAATTTGTAAGAAGTGTTCAGAGGATATAAACCATTGGTATTTATATAAACAACAAGTTATTGAAGCTTTTGAAATAGGACGTCTGCTTATAAGAAATGTTCACATTAAGGAACAATTAATAGATAATAATACTGCCAATATTGATGCTGATTTAAACATTATCGCAGAAGGATTCCAAGCCTTTAAGCAAGAGGCTGAAACAATCGAAACTCATGTCTTAAATGTACAAAACAGAGAATCAGTAGGTAATTCTAGAGTACCAGCAAAGGAAGCAAATCAAACTTTTCTCATTTTAGATATCCACTAAAATTGGTAACGTCATGTCTAAAGAGAATATTTGTCCAAAATGTGATAAAGTTTTAGCGTCTTCTAGTGGATTAAAGGAACACTTGCAAAGACATTACAATAATAGGAAATTCGCCTGTCCCATTTGTGATAAAAAGTTTTATAAAGAATTCCATGTAAAACAACATATTCGGGTTCATACAGGGGAACGTCCCTTCGAATGTCCATATTGCAAAAAACGTTTCACTAGGACTTTACTGATGAGCTATCATATCAAAAAGGTGGGGTATGAACTTTAATGTTAACCACTAGATATTCACAGAAAAAGATGTTTTCACAATATGGTTTCTTATGTTGCAATTATGCTGTTTTAGGTTCACACAAAAGAACTGAATCATACCTGTAATGTTTGTGGAAAGCAGTTTGTAAGCTTAGATATATTAAAAGCACATGTGAAAATCCACACAGGGGAAAAAGCGTTTCTGTGCGTGTACTGTGATATGAAATTTGTCACCCGAGGGCAACTAAACTCTCACATTAAATACAAACATATCAAGGAGAAGGATTTTATTTGCAGTACATGTGGAAAAGCTTTCACTGTGAAACATACCCTGGAAGAGCACATGAGGACTCATACAGGTGAAAAGAAGGAACAGAAACATGAATGCTTAGAATGCGAAAAAAGATTTACTACAACTTCTCAGCTGAAAAATCATATACAATCTGTACATATCGGTGAAAGGAAATTCCTTTGCACAATTTGCCCAAAAAAATTTTATAGACAGAATTCTCTTAATGTGCACATGAGAAACCACACTGGGACAAAACCTTTCCTTTGCAACGAATGCAATAAGTCATTTGTGACAAGCGGTATGTTGCAAGTGCATATGAGGATACATACAGGAGTGAAGCCGTACAGTTGTAGTGTTTGCTCTAAAGCATTCAGACAAGGGGGAACTTTGAGGACACATATGAAAGTGCACATTAAGGAAATTAAATAATTTATGTTTAATTTTTAGGAGATGTTTTCTTTTTACCCTTCCTTGCGTATTTACTTGCATATTGTTTAATGCCATAATGTTAACATTGGAAGATGTTACCTTAGTTACTAGCAGGTCGTATTGATCAAACGACAACCTGTGACAACGTTATTTTTTTCTTTCATGGTATCTGTCAACTAAGTTTCATTTACCTATTATAAATCCAGGAAAACCTTCAAAATTGATCAAACATCTCCATTACCATGGCAGAGTACCCCCCTCGCTCTTGCGGGAAGTGCCCTTATTTGGGAAAATATAATGCTATTGTAAGTACTTGTAGACAAATTCTGTTCTTTGATTAAAATTGTGTACTAAACAGCTTCAATTTCTGAAGAGTAAGTAATGTTTAATCATTTTCACTATTGTATAGAATCATCTTTTATATTAAATTTTGAATTGAATAGTAAATTATCAATTAACTAATTAGTGAGTGTGTAGTATTAGTTTGGAGTGGAAGCTAATCAGTTTTGTCATGAAGATTTTTAAATAAGCTAATAATATATTAACAGAATAAATATAAACAAAGATATAAAATTGTAGTCAGTTGATACAATAGGTGTGTTCGCAGTACGGTCCCGGATCGATCCGGGATCGGTTCACGCACTACAGTATCATGCAAATATGGCCAAAAAATAAAACAAATAATATATATACATGCGAATATATGCACCCTTTCGAACGTAGTTAGAATAAATTTCCTATTGTCTTTTAGCGCTGCATACGTGGTGTTATAGTTCGTGAACTGGTCCCGGATCGATCCGGGATCGTTACTGCGAACAAGCCTAATAAATTAAACTTCCAAAACTATAGCACTGAATAGTGAAAAGTGTTTATTTAGGAATGTTCATTTTGTTAATATTTTGTACACAATTGTGTCGGAATGCCATAAAAAGAGAAACTGTACGTGTGCTAATTATTTTAACATCCACATCTTGACCTGGGACTCTCATATAAATAATTACTAAATTGTTATTAGGCAAACGAACAAGGAGATTTTCTACAAGGAGGCACTGTCCCAGAACCTAAAGTAAAATTTCAAAGCCAAAACAACTTAAATGAGCAACTCTTAGGGGTCAATCACGCTTATCAAGCTCCTGACTTGAAAGTACCTCCTAACGTTGGAGAAAAACGGTACGGTCTGCAAGATTTTGATGCACAAGAAGCTCTTGGACAAGCTGATGGTGTCGGCAATGGGGTTCAAAGAGTAGGCAACGGTTTCCAAGCAGGTGGCAACGGTTACCAAGCAGGTGGCAATGGTGTTCAATCAGGAGGTAACGGTGTCCAACCAGGAGGCAATGGTATACAAAGGGTAGGAAATGGAAATGGTTTTCAACCGAATGGAAATGGTTACCAACAGAATGGAAATGGTATTCAACGGAATGGTAATGGTTCGAAAGCTGCTTCACAAGTTTCTGTAAGAGCATCAGGTGCTGCGATACCACCAGCTATTGGCGTTTCAAAAAGTGTTTTGGAAAAGGCTCTGGAAGCCAGAAAAAAAGACTGTTGTAGTTGTATCCGCCATTTACCGATTGATAAACCTGCGGAAAACATATGTCAAACTCCAGTTCCGTGTTGTATGCCGAAGTCTTATTGCCCATGCCCTCCGTATCAGGATCCCTGTGATTGCACAACAGCTCCTCAGAAAGAGGGTAAAAATGGTAAAAAAGAAGAACCTTGTCCACCTTCACCCTTTAATTTAGTGGATCGTTGTGCTGATCAAGAAAAGCCTCCACAAGTACCAGTTGCTGTAGGATCTCAACAGCTCGGGGTGGTTGGCGCAAGACATACCCCTTACACAGGTGGTTTGCCTACTAATGGAAATGGAGCTGCAGGTGCAACTTTGGGGGTAAATGGTAACGGAAGTAAAACAAACGGTGCCATTCCGTCAAGTGCAAGAATAAACAGCCAAGGACCACAGGTAGCTAATCAATTTGCTGCGGGGGTTGAGGCACAACAGTTAGGCGTGGTTGGAGCCAGTCACACCCCCTATGGTGTCGGGCAAAAGACTAGTGGCGTACAATTTGCAGCAACACCCTCAGCTGGTGGAGGACCACAAGGTATTGGCGCACCCGAAGGTGGAGGATTACCTCCGGGTGGGCCACAATTTGCCCCAGCATTAACACCTTCTGGACACGAATTGCCTACTCATGATATTGTAACTCCAGGAGGAATAGAAATTCAAGCATCACCGTCACAACTAAAAGGTAAGTTAAATTATTAGATCTCGATCAATGTGATGATATACATTAAAAGAAAATAAAGGACTGAGATATATGTATAATTCACCTTCTCACATGTTTATAATATCACAGATAACCAGATAGCTCATCTAATGATTTTCATTAAAAAATGTGAAGGGTGCGTAAGTTCCAAGAAAATTCAAAGAATAGAAGAAAAAAATTATGCCTGTAAAAAATGCAATGCTTTTACCACTCTCCACAAAATCTTATATCATGTTATGCCGTGCTGGCTTCAAAAGTTGAAACCTGCTAAACCTAAATAAGATACTGTTTTTAAGAAATAAAACGTTTAAATTTGAGATGAAAACCCAGCAAGGTGGTAATGAATTAAAGGAAATAAAATTATTGAAATCCTTGCTTAATTAACATTTTATTGCACTACTAGTTTCGACTGAATCCCTCAGTCATCATCAGGTGCTGGAACGAAGAAACGCACTTGTAAAAAGAACAATTAACAACTTAAAATTACGTACACCACACACACACACCACGTTCGCCATCTTAAAAATTTTTGTTTTATTTTAAATTTACCTTCGTCAATTATTTGAAATTTGTAAAAATTTTAGTCTTATAACAATGTATTTAATTGGTAAATACCTAAGATTGTTTATCCTGTATTGCAACATGATGTCTCCAGTTAGAGCTGTGTCCTCAACCCCTCAGATTAATTTCAAATAATTGATGAAGGTAAATTTAAAATAAAATAAAGATTTTTAAGATGGCGAACGTGGTGTATGTGTGGTATACGTAATTTTAAGCTGTTAATTGTTCTTTTTACAAGTGCGTTTCTTCGTTCCAGCACCTGATGATGACTGAGGGATTCAGTCGAAACTAGTAGTGCAATAAATTGTTAATTAAGCAAGGATTTCAATAATTTTATTTCCTTTAGTTTAAATTTGACATTTATTGCTCTTAAAAAAGATGCCATTTCAGGCTCAAAACCGCAACTTTTTTCCATATCTGATGAGCTATCTGGTTATCTGTGATAATATACTAATGTAGACACCCCACAAACTGATAAAGGCTAAAATCGTTTCCACAAAAACCAGTCCTTCCTATAGGACGGGTACAGGAAACTGGTTTTTTGTGCACGCGATTCTCGTTTGTGGGGTATACATTTCAAATATACATCCTGTAACCTCGAACCAATATTCACACTGAATTGATTTCCTTCGCTTAGTGGGTACATCATTAGTGGAATATAAAAAATGTCAAAATCGTACTATTCACAATATTGGTTTTATTTCTTGCACAAATAAAACCAATAGTGGGAATAGTACTATTTTGACTTTTATATTCCACTAATTGACACCTAAGTCGTTTATCTTGGTAACCGGCAATTAGCACTATAGTCTCTACCTTGTGTCCGCACCTCTCCTGACACTCATACAATAGATATTCTGCTGCATAACCATCCTATCACATATGTTTTTTATTAGATAGTAGGTCTTCAAATCATCGACATTGTCATATGGACGTAGGAACAAAAAGAAATAACCTTCCTTGTCCACCTTCATTTTAGAGTGAATAAAATAATATTTCTTCTTTGACCTGTAGCTCCTAGTGTAGTATAAGTGTTTCTTAGCTGAGTGCTTCGGTGTTGAATGGCTACATTAACGCACTTTTCTTTTTTGCATTTCTTTCTTTCTCTTGTTATTGTTTGAGAGACTAATTTTATCTTTCATACTTTGGTACTTGTAATTCTATTTTGTTTGTTGTTTGTACTTTATTTAGATTCTGGTTGTTACGTTTCCATAATTCTGTCCAGTATAATATTCTTATTTATTCCTAATTGTTTAAGATCCCTGATAAGCTCTGACTTTTGTATCTGATCTATATTTGAACAAAATCAATGAACATCATGTATTGGTCGTTTTGCAATTCATAATCTCTTGTTTCCAGTTCTTCAAACCTATGGTCATTACCTGATCTTCCTTTGTGAAATCCACTCACTGCTTCAGCTAATTTCTTTTTGAATCAAGGAAATTTATATATGAGGAGGTTCCGTGCAAAACTGACTTTCTCACATTGAGAAAAATTTTTACAAGTCACAAAAACCTCTTTTTTCATACATATTATATAATATCTGAATGATTTTTCTTCTGAATCTGAAAATAGAATCCGAATGGAGGTCATAGATAACAAAAACATGTCTCTAGCCCAATTTGCAGATCCCGAAAAAACGTATTTTATTTTGACATGTCAAAATTTTTCCGGATGGAGAAGCCAGTTTTGCTCTCTAGCTCCTCATATATGTGTAAATTATAAAATATTCGAATTTGACATATAACGATTGATAATACTTTCTGTAATATTAAATGGTTGCTATATTTACAAAAGTTCATTTTGGTTTGTTTTTTTTTCAATATACATATCTCCTACTCAGGGTATAGCGCATGTTGACTACTTTCTATACCCTGTTTTAAAATTTCCAATTCCTAAATAATTTCACTATTTCTATTTTTGTTTCTTAACTTTTACTTGAAATAACAATAAATTTTACCTTCTTTTTTATTTTCATTCCATATTCTTTTCTTACTTCATTCTATTATATGAAAATGCAAAAATAAAACCGAAAAAAGAAACATCATACTGACTACAACTGTGAGAAGGTAATAAAATATCGCGTTAAAAAGAAATATGTCACAATGTGACAACTATCAAATATATCTCCAAATTATGCATTAATCAAATTTTGTTGTAAAATTTTAAATATGTAAAATCTTGAATCCCCAAATATCTATACTTGTTTGGAAAATTGATAGAATATTTGCTAAATTCTTCACTAATATTTGTAAATATGTATTGCTGCAATAAACGAACGGGCAATAATATCATTAATTCTGAAATTAACTCCAGGTCGTTCATAGGTATCTTAAAGAACAAAGGAGAAGGTCAATATCCTTGTCCCTGTGAAGGCATGGTTTCCGTTCCGGGTCGTTTACCCCCAGGGGAGGTTGACCCTTCGGCATTGGTCCCAGTGCCCAATGATCTTCGACCAGAAGACAAAGAAAGGGCTCCATGCTATCTACCACAACCTGAAGATAAAATTCCTGTGATCATGGACAAGCTGCAAATGGGACCCATTGGGCCCTGGGCTACTGGCCGAGTCGACTGGGGTCCAATGGCTGGTCTAACAGGCACAAGACCTGTTGTTGATAAATATTCTATTGCACGATTTAGTGAAGGAGACTGGCGGGCTCACAATAAGGAAGTACTAGATATGGCCAATATAGAACAACATAAAGCTAATTTGTAAGAACATTTAAATTTTTAAACACAACAGAGATATATCTAGTTCAAAGTAAATAGGACTCTTTCATAATGAGAACACAGACTTATTAATTTAACAAAAGTTATTTATTTTGTTCAAAATAGTCTCCTTGAGACTCTATAGAGTGATTTGCATGGTAAAGGAGTATGTCGAACGAGTACTGTAGGTTGCCTGAAAAAGTCTAGTTTGCTTTGAAATGCACATATAATTCATAAATATTTTTAAAATGAAAATTAATTTAATCAATAATGTTAAAAAATCATTTATATTATCTATACAAATAATATTTTTCTGTCCTTAAAACTTAATAATGTAATATATTAGTAGAATAACATGTAATATATGTTATTATTCAGGGTTGAATGGAACGGCCGGCAATGCTTAGAACAAACTCGTGCCGACATTGATAAAAACCAAGAGGATAGCACCAAACGTCTAGCACAAAGAGCAAAAGACGTCCACAGATGGAAATGCGAATTAGAACGCGCTATAGCAGCTGCTGCTGAAGAAATCGAACTGATGGAGGAACAAAGGCGTAGGTTAAAGTCTGCTAGTAGGGTCTTGATGCTTCCCGAATCGATAGCAGGTGAATGCCTGGAAAGAAGAACTGGTCGTTTGGACCCAGAGTTAGTCCGTGATGTCGTAGAAGAAGAGTTAATAAAAGAGTTGGCTCTAACAGCTGAGTTAAGAGAGACTTTCTACAGGACTTTAAAGGATGTCGAAATGCAACTCTTAGAGGATAAAACCGCCAAACAACGTTTGGAATACGATTGGAGTGACAAAAAGGAGGCACACGAATTAGAAGCGATTAATGTCGCTTTAAATAACAACTCCACTGTTCTTTTGTTTAAACCAGGGTCAACAATTTTTCCTGATGAACAATCTTCCATAGAATATTGGGAACATTTCACACGGGAGACCCTGATGCAAGCAGAATCCACTCGGCAACGTTCTGTCGTCTTAAGGAGCACTTTGGATGCAATTTTGATCAATGCTTCCAGAGACTTGCGGTCACAAGCTGATAAAGTCGATATGGCATTGGCCAAACGAATCGCTTGTACCGAAGAAATTAGAATTCGGCTTGAAAACGAATTGAAGAAAATTTTACAACGGTTAGCCGATGTCGAAGACACAATGAAGGCTTTGAGGAATGCTATCAGGAACTTGGATACACCTATGAAAAAAGCACAAACGAGGTTAGACAATCGGTTGCAAAGACACCGGGTAGAGAACTGCAGGGATGCTGCACATTTTGGACTTGTAGAAGAAGTAAAATTGATAGCAGAAAACGTAGCCCAACTGCAAGCTCAATTAAACCAAGCAATAGAATCTCAATCGAGTCTTATAAAAGCTCGGAGTGATCTTGAGCGAGAAATTATGGTGAAACGGAAGACTTTGGAAATTGATAGAGATAGAACCGCACTCATTAGATCACATTATCCTTCAGCAAGTGCACTATCAGGGAATTAACGTACGTACACATTATATCAAGGAATTTGTTGTCACTTAATGTAAAAATCTCTAGTGTGTTCTAATTATGTTTAGTCCCACCCAATTCCATTTCATCATTGTGGATGTTTCATGTATTATGGCAAAGTTAATAAAAATCTCTATTAAATAAACATAACTTTTTTATTATTATTATAATAATAATATTTACAAAATCATCAATATTATTACTTTATTACAGTTATTTGAATATTGATGGATGGCCGGTTGTACAGAATTATAATTTTGTAGAATGTTTGCAGAGAAAATCTAAAATTGTTTTATTAGAAATTTGTACATTTCGCCTTGTAGTTGGTGCTGTTTGTTGCTATATGCCTCAAATTTTATTTTAGGTATGGCATATACCAACATCGAAAAAAATCTTTCATTAATAATTTTTAATTTAGAAAGATTTGATGAATTACTAATATATAATAAATAAATAAGTTTAAAACCTTGATCAATAACATTTACAATACTAAAAATATATATAATTTTTTTGTCATTGTTGTTAAGTGCCGTAATTGCAAAGAAAAATTTACAATTTCTTAAAATTTGTTACTTGTTAAAATTACTGGAGAAGTTGAAACTTAAAAAATTAGTAAATGGAATGGGTTTTGTCTTTTATTGTTGGGTGCAGAAAGTATTTAAAAAACAACTTCTTTTGTTGGATTTAGGAGCAGATTAAAAATAGGAAAATCAATGGTGATGATAGTAACACTAATAAACATGTGGATATAATTAAAAATGTATGAAATAATTGTAGGAATTTATATGTACACCGTGATTCTAAATGTAGCAACCGTTTTTAACCCTATCGTTCAGGGTGATCTTTAGGAATGTCAACTGTTGGTGGTTATGCACCACAAATCAAAAGTGTTAGTGAAATTTCTTGTCGAATTAGATGAGAACGCAACATCCGTTGAGTGTGCAGTGTTATGTATTACCGGAAAAAAAATTTAGCTAAATATCTGTTAAAGGGTGTTATATCAAAAACTGTCTAATTTTTAAGTCAACTTTATGGGGCAGAAGGCTATAGGAACTTTTTTTGCATCTTGTGGTGAGGTTTATTAAAGGTTAAAAATTGTGCGCTACGATTAGAATCAGGGTGCATAAATAATAACAGTAACATCACCGTGTAGTACTAACTCAAAAATAAATGTAAAATATTAATAACTAGACGAACAAGAACATTAAGATTAATAAAATCTTACAATGTTGTGCCTCAAAAATGTTTATACCACGTTTTGAAGTAATGGTATATTGTTACAAAAATACAACAGTATTTTAAATTTTCTCACTAGAATGTGACTGGTTCCGAATAGTGCAGGGCATTCCAAATGCTCGTCCTGCAATGACTAATCGCAACGAGTGTAAACGAAATTTGTCTACTTAGCTTTAAACGATCATTCGTCCATAACTGCATATCGGCGGGTCCATTCTTTCGCTTTCAATATTGCCTCGTCTTCGTTTGTTTTCCACATATTTGCCACGTCATTCGCTAGAGGGTCATCGGGATTGGGACTCCCTAATGAAGAGAATTATCATTATCTCCTATTAAATGTAATTTAAATTTCTTTGTACGTTTAAGAAAAACATTTTGCGCAACGTACCTAGTAAAGCTTGAATGGAGAGTAATACTGTGCGGATTTGCAAAGCAGGGCTCCATTGATCCTTCAAAATGTCTAAGCAAATGCGACCTAATTTATCTATGTTCGGGTGATATATTTTAGTTAAAAATCGCACACTGGGCGGGTAGAGGGGGTAGTTTTCAGGCAGGAAAAGCTCTAATTTGAAGAGACCTCCTTCGTAGGGGGAGCCACTTGGCCCTGCCATTACAACGTGAAAGTATCTGCAGTTTTGCTCGTCAGGGATGGCGTTAATACCTGGAGGTGGGTCTTTGGATAAGTTTTTTGTTTCTACTATTATACGTCTTGAGCTAGAGCTTGCCATAGTTTCTGAAATACAGAATGTATTATAGCACTCAATGAAATATGAATTAGGTGGTATTTACACTTTCAACTGGAATTAGATGCTTGAAATTTTAGGCACATAATGCACCTTTGGAGAAACAAAGTGCAAAAGTATTTAAGAGAAAGCATTAGTTAGTAAAAAGAGTTACATAGATTTCACAACAAGGTTTTAGTAACAAAATTTTGAATATTCGATATAATGCTTTGAATTTGGTAGACCCAATCAGTTTGTGTTGGCAATATTATAGCAACTGATTTTGAATGATATTTACTATATTTTTCCCACCTTTTTTTATGGTTCTCAATGACTTTCTTGATAGGATTTTTCTTTTTATTAGGCTATAGTTTCACGCAATAAGTTGTGTACCTTCACGCCATTGTAAAATTTTATTTTTTTAGGCTATCTATAGCTGGTAACCATTTTAAAATATTCTGTTAGAATAATTCTATATGGCGTTTTTTACTATCTTTATTCAACGGTACTATTTAGTTTAGATTGTCACTTATGGAGCAGTTGCTTTTAGAAAATAAATGTACTAAAGCATATTAATGGTTTAGAAGTGTGAAGACTTTATTGTTATCACAAATTTATCTTTAATCTTATACGTACAATACTTAGGTATGTGTATAACCTAAAACTATGACATTTAATTAACAAAAAAAAAATTGTAAAAATCTCACGTATTTATGGTTCTTGCAGAGAGAAATGTAAATATACTAATCGAACTTCATTATCAACTAATTATTTGCAATAATTACCCTTAAAAAGGGCGTGTGTTGGGCAGATAGGTTAGATTTATAAATATTTATTGCACAGGGAGATTAAAAATTCCTTTTCCAGGCATCTAAGGCATATCGAAAGGATTACTTACTAATTTTCGTGGACGAATGTGGATTTGTAGTCAATATCTGTTAGCACTGAGTATTTTCAATCGGTTTTCTCGCAATAATATTCAGTTTCCAGTAGTTTGAACATCATCTGTCAATTTTGGAGGTTTGACACCGGAGTACCCGGTCTGCGGCGGCCTCTAGTGACTATAGAACAAATTACTAAAATTTGAAATGTGAAGTATACGCACCAACGATACGTACTCAAAAAAAGTACGAAGTTATTAGAACTACGTTAATTGAAAATTATTATGACTATTTTCGTACAAAATAAGGTGTCACATTTGTGTATTTTTACGGATTATTGCTACATAAGTTGATTTGTTACAAATATTCTTTTAAAGAACGTAGGGTTGCTGTGGATTTAATAAAGGCAACAGCTATTATAATTTGATTCTGGAAAGTGTGTATGAATGTGTGTGTGTGTGTGTGTGTAGTAAAAAAAGGGTAATATATTACGAATTTATACGTAATCACTTTTTAAAGTGCAAAACAAGAAATTAAAAAAAAACAGCGTACCGTTGCCTTGCAATTTTTACTTTTTCATATATTATAGGTTCTTTCCAACAAGACGAGTTGATAGTTCAAGAATCAGGTACAGGGTCGGCTAAGGATCAAAATATAGGCAACCAGACATTCATGTGTATAGAATGACCGTATGGCGACGAAAATTTTAGAATGGGCCGACCCTGTGCAGTACATTAAACGATTCAAAAACTATCAATTCGTGTTGTTGGAAAATACCTTATAATACACTATGCATATAATTGCTCAGGTGTCTGTCTTTGTATATGGATCTGTACGTTTGACTTAAGTCAGATCAAGGGAATTTTAAATGTAGATATTTTAGCTAAAAAGTAAAGTTGTATTAATTTATGGACGAATTCTCGTCAATCATGCGAAATGTTGCGTAAATACGCCCTCGTCCATAACTGTCGTACTATTCGTTCGTACGCTCAACAATATTGTAATGACGATTTTGAGTTTTTGGCTTTAGAGTCACGTCTATTACGCCAAGTTGTTTTCAGACGACATCAAAGACGACGAAAATTGTTAGTCAACAGTATTTTTTTTTAAGAAAAGAATCCTTTTAGACCATACACGAGACATAACTACGTCAGCAACAATGGAAATATGGAGAACTTATACTTCCATGGCAGCAGCGGACTTGGTATAATCTATTGTGGAAAGGAACACTGTTTTACGGAGAAAAAAGTCATATTGAAATGGCGAGAATGAGATAATATGAATAATAACAATAATGAAACCTTCAATGCATGTTCTAAGAATGTTAAGTAAAAACTTATAGGATGTGAATAAAGGGCAATTTGATGAATTTATCTAGTTCTATCCCTCATAAAGAGCACATATGATTACCGAACAGAGAAAACATAATTATTTTATTATTAATCATGTACGCACGTCAAGGCTTACACATAAAGCCCGAACCATATCTCTCACTATATCTATACGACTATTAAATCGTAGAAACACTACCAAGAGGGTAATAGTTTCCTATATGCGTAAAAATATTTGATATAATTGTAAAGGAAATTTAAAAATTGTATTATTCAGTTTTTCTAGAATTGAAGTGATGCACAGACGATCATGAAAATCTTTTACAATAGTAGATAAGTATTCTATCTACATTTATTGTTTCTGAAATTTCCAATAAAAATATTTATAGGTAAATACATAATGTACGTGAATACTCTACGGTTATTTCTAAAAAGGAAAAGTACAAATAAATTTAACTTTACGTTAGTGTGGTGGAATGACATTTCCCAAGTGTAGTGTTTTCGATACAGTACGTACAATACAACAGATTATTTTTACTAATTAGTGAGGAGATTGTTATTTCATAATGAATCGATCCGAGTGTAGCGGGTTTACTTTAAACGTGGCATATGAAAAAGAACAAGAATACTTCGATGGCTTAGGGTGACACAAACGTAACTACACCCACTACAAACTTTTAAGTAAATTTCGTCTGAAGTCTTTGAAATTTCACTTCGCTATATTTTCTTTCATTTAAATTGTATTTATGCAAATTTATTGATGATTTTTAATTTCCTGTTCACTAGTCTATTAATTTTTGAAGCTACATATCATTTATGACTGTTTGAATTAAGGAAATAATTAATTTAATTAATTGAAATGCTCTTACGTTTGTGCGACCCTAAGCCCCCGAATTATGGGCAGAAATAGGATGTAAGGTGGCGATGAAATAAATTCTGTATCTGAAATTGAGGATAATATGGACTTTATTGAGGAAGTATGTAAACATGCAAGACAAAATAGATTAGCAGAAAAAACAAAAAAATATATGCGGAAAGTTTTATAAAGGTCTGGAATCAGATTTGCTAAAAAGTAAATGGTGCTGTGAAGTCAATAATAAATACTTAATTAGCACTATTTCAAAGACTTTAATGAGAAGAATATGTCTATAAAGGATCATCGAAACTACATTTGTAAAATATATTATTGATTGTGATGTAGAAATCAATATAAAAAGGACATATTATTGATGCCAACAATGTTATATTTGTAATGTAATTTTATTAACTTACCGAATTTTTATATGTTAGAATTGTCTATTAGCTGTTGTTTATTATTTATTCTTTACCATTATAAATTTAGAGAAAAACGGAACTTATTTTTAATTAAAATCTTGGACCAATATTTCTGTTATGATTTTCCAACTTGATTATTATTTATTTACTAATAATAGGTATTGCTACTTCATTTCAAAGTAATAAAATTATGGTTAAGAACAAATAAATAAATTGGAATAAATCATTCACCACCACACTTTGTTTGTAATAAATTTTCACGACATTAACGGTGGACTAAGAATAAATTTTTTTTAATGTTAACCTAATAAACTTTTTCAAACTGGACGCTTATTTTGGAACTGAGCGAGTGAATGTTATTCTGAAAAAATATATTTAACAACAACCTAACTATTTTAAAGTATCTAAGAAAGCCTACAAGAGTGGATCTGTTATTTACTTCGGACACCTGATGTATTGTGTACAGCTTGATGCACAAAAATATAGACACTATACGTGTCTTGGATAGTGTTGATATTTTTCTGCATCAAACTGTACAAAAATACGTATAGTACTATATCACAATTGTTAAATTGTTTTTTTTCCAATGGATATTGAGAGGCCTTTAGTAATACAGTGAATAAATACCTATGCAATCAATGTAATTAAAAACCGTAATTATCGTTTGTCTTTTGACGTTTTACCGCATTATTAGTTCTGACTGTCTTGATACTCTTCAAAAGTTAGTACTTTTTTATTAGAGCCGTTTATTATTGTTTAATATCCGACCTAACGGGTGTAAATATGTATAGACAAGAAATGTGTTCCCAAACTAACCAGAAGTTACTCAATAATTCTTAACGAACAAAAATTGTTGACTTTTTAAACAAACTCTAAACAAATCTATTTTTTTTTCAAATTATATTACATAATTTATGTATGTATTAATATAATATTACAAAAAAATAGCTTTTCTTAACACGTAATTATTTATTTTTTTCGTATTTGTCCGCTATAATCGATATCCCGCGATAATCGTATTTTCTAACCGATCCCTGCGAAACCGATAAATCGAGGTTTCACTGTATTTCAAATATTGACTAAACAATCACAAGCACATTACAAATTATACATATTTCTATTTCATATTGTTTATTTTTCTAATATTTTTATTAATTTGTATCTCATTGTCATTGTCTGTGTATACAATCATATTATGTCATATTATTATTCATACATTGTTCCTTAAAATTAATAATACTGTATTTAAGTAATATGTAATACTAGACATAGATAAAAGAGTGAATAATAACATTGCGGTGCGCATGTGCGTCCCATTGTTGCAATCCTCTCCCGTACGCATATTCGGCGAAAACGTCGCTGCAGCCAAGCGGCCGATTTTGTAACATCGCGGCAGCCGTGGCACCAGCAGCTGGTGGTTCGCTCGCGGCTCACTCGATTTTCCTGCCACTGTCGCCAGCGTCAGAGTCAGGCCCACCTGCATTGTTGTCCGACCCATTATTGCCCGCAGACTCGGTTGTGCGAGCAACAAGCAGGCCCTGGCTAATCGGCGCCGGCTGTCATTTGTTTGTTGACGTCGCCGTTGTTCGTGCTATCGCACAAAGACGCGGGGCGCCGCGACGCGACGCGGAAGGACGCTATTTACAACTAAAACAGAACAACGGAAGGACTGAATTGCACAATACATAGCTTGTAATTTATTAAACTAAATCAACGTTACAATTATTAAAATATATCGGTGGTTCGCGAAAATAAAAATAATCACTTTATATTAAAATATAGTGTGACGAGGAGAGGATTAACAGTTTTTACCGAATAAGAGCAATTAGCTGAAGTGTGCAAACTAGATTCAAAATTAAAAATAAATAGAATAGGAACGACATTGTTTTGTTTTTGCGTCCTTAGGGGTTTGCATATGGACGAGCTTACAATTGCATTTACATAAATTTGCGAATTTATAAATAAATTGCAAATATAGTGGTGGTGTGCAAGACGAGCCAAGTGATGCTTATGTGAAATAAGTAGGTAAGTGCAATTACCTACAGTTGTGATGATTAAGGTTTAAGTAACATGTTTCAGTTAAAAAATTTTCGGATTATCGACGAAATTTAGAAAAATGTATGTCATAATTTATTTATTCGTGCACTACAAATTAAAAGTACATCTATAAATGACCTTTAATTCGCGTAATATGAAGAATTTGCACACTAATTTGCAGAATAAATTACGAGTAAAACGCCCTAGTATATTCATTACCCCATCACCTGCGGTTATTTTTGTGTTTTGTTAAAGGCAAGGAGTCATTTTGGTAGTTATGTAGATTAAAACGAAGTAAAATGTTAAAAAGTGAGCAATATGTATTACAATTATTACACATAATCTAGATAATTCCCATAAACTATCTAAGACTACCATGTACATATACACATATTACCATATACACGTATACGTTAACTAGTTTACTAATATTAATAGTAATGTTGTTTGCAGTATTTGAATCAGTAACGTAAATACTCTTTCAGCATTATCCTCACGACCGGCTTGTCTTCTTGTTTGGTTTACAATTGCCTTTGCCGCAATCATGAACTGTAACTACATTTCGTCTTGAGATGTTTGTAAATGTAATCTATCTATCGATATTTGGCTTTGCCGAGGATACCGTCTTCGTTACCCGTCTCTAACTAACCACCTCTGCTGTATTCTATACTTTCCTTTACTATTCAAAATCAGGAATAATACGAAAGTAAAAGTTCAAATATACGTTTTGGTGATTCAAACATATACGTCAAAATTAAAATAGTAAGTTATTGCTATAACAGTTAAAATGATCGTGTGCGTTAGTCTGAATTTCCTTTTAGAGCACATTTGACATAATTATTACAAAATAACGAATAACATCAAATTAATGTTAGTTGATATCGTTGAGTTCTACTGCTTGTCATTTTTTGAGCAAATCGGTATACACATTCTATTTTCTTACATTAATTAACTCAGTAGAGGTATAGTTTTACAGTACATAGTACGTTTCTCAGGCAGGTATGAAATATGTACAAATAAGATTAGGTTCGCCGATCTTTCAAAATTTTCTGACTAATGTTTAGTTTTGCATTATGTTGCATCCTTAGCTAATTTAATAATGAAAATTTAAATCTGCAATTGACCATTTATTTCGTTAAAAATGTATGGTTGAATTAAACTACAATTTAAAATAAATCTACAAAAAATATATGACATTGAGTGCATTACATTAAACCCATTGAGGTGAATATACCGAAACCGCTAGATTAGGGAAACTACAGTTGAATGAATGAATGAAGATAGTTCCGGTGGTTTTAAATTCAGTTTGCCAGGCTCTATGGGATATCTGCCAACATTGTTGCGGTATAACTTATTACACAGGATTTTCATTAGTGTAAAATGAGAATTGTTATGTGTAATTGTATGCTTATATTTTGAAAAGATATACGACATAATGTTTATTTCAATAATAATAATAATGATAATAAAAAGAGAAACAGCAGTATGTTTTCTCTTGCACTGATGAGATTGACGCCCGAGGGTTCTCATTACCTTCCCATTTACAAGGGGTGACCGCAAAGCAAATACCCGTCAAAATAAATTAATTTATGATTGTTTTCGGCGCGAGGTGTTTTCACGAGGATGATTAACGGTATATTGGGGCCGTCCACTAACGGCGGGCAAATTATAAGCAGGCACCAAAGTTATCAAGGAATTAGCGGCCATAATTTACTTCCGTGTGTGCTCAGATCCAAACGGTTACTCTGTTGCTATTAATTGATTACGTGCCTTCGATAAATCGACCTTATCACAATAACAATATTGATATGCTCATACTATTTAGTATTGGGACTAATATGTAAGGTGAATTTTTATGATTAGTCCACATTTACCAGTTGTGCACAGGTATATACGACCAGTTTATTTTTAGTTTCGTTTAATTAAATCAATTTTTTTTTGCTCATTAAAAACATTGCTATATTTATGTTTTTTTAAATCCGTTTACCAATAAGAAAATGTGTAACAAGTACAGCAACTAGGGAGATGCAGAATTAACCTTCTTGCACAATTTCCATTAAGGCAAGCTCCTGTAAGCAAATTTAACTCGCCAATAAAAATAGAAGGCATTAAAATAGCCGGGCAAATTATAGTTTAATCAAGCCTGAGTCCATTATTATCCACAATAGTCAATTGGTATGAAGATGGATGAGTGTCCGGTCGACACTTCAATGACTCTAAGCAGATTACATTTAAGCGGCTGTTAAATTTAGCATTCGAGCATTTAGCATTCGAGCATTTAGCATTCGAGCCTCTAACATTTGAGCATTTAGCATAAGAGCATTGCGCTGCAAGAAAAGAAACTCGTCGCCACGGACGACGAAATTGGTAATAAAGAACGAAATTGATTCATTTGCAAATCGCAGCGAAATATCGACCTCCTCCTCGCAATTCGAATCAGGTCATAGTTCGTTAACTCGCGATGGCTGCCCGGCAAAATAACACTCTGAGGCGAGGGAAAAAAGGACCTTAATGCCGCTCAAATCTTCGAATCGAATCTTTGGAATCTAGTCCGCAAATTGCGGGAATATCCTGGCTGGCTCCGCAACTGTAATTTCAGGCGTTATGCTGCTTAATGCACCGACTAGAGTTAATGCTCTTAAGTGGAAATGTAAGGTAATGCCGACGCTACATTTACAACACACATCTGCAAACTACAATGTAATAAAAAAATATTTTTCAAAACGGTATAATTTCATTATTGTGTTAATGTAATTTAATCGTAATCGTACAATAATTTAATTACGTCAACAAGTAATTTTAATTTGTGGTGTCTATCTATTTGTTTACAAGTAGATGAATTTGTAACGCGACTTCTGGCAAACGCAAGTCGCTTCATTGCTCTAACACTTCTCGCCTTAATTTATTTAATTTGCACGAGGTGGAGCAGAAAATTAATAGTCACAAATTGAGGCAGCGTTAAATATTAAGAACAAATTAATACACTTGAGCGTTAAATTGGGGTCAGCTGATTTAAATTCGCCGTATTTGGTTTAACCGAAATTTAACTCTCCACCTTTAAATTTATTGCGAACGCCAACACCCTAAGAGCAGCCGGAAATAAAACGTATCACGAGCGAATAAAGACAAACACGCAAGCTTCCATTTCTCCATATACCATACCACCATACTCCATTTACTTTTGACTACATTTCTTCCTTGTTACAACTTTGTGTGCATAACATAACAAATAGATAATCTGTCCAAACATTACACATACGTTTTCCTGATTTATATAATTTATTTTTGTGTATTTATATAAAACAGTAATCGTAGCATGTTAAACGCATCCGTAATAAAACCAAGGCAGCGCGAACGTAGCAAAAGCAAACAAATACTAAAAATTAAAAAGCAATCTGAGTAATCTAATAGCACAAAGAGCATATGCACATACAAATGAAGGAAACTGCCTTCTTTGTATATCTTCTCATGTATAATCATAAAAACTGTTATGTTGCATCCTGGAGTGGCCAATCTCGTTGTTATCTTTTTTTAATAGGCATGAACCTGTATAAAGCGAAACTTCATTAACAAAAATTATTCTCCTATATCTATCTATTCAATGTGCATAAGTAATAAGCGTTTAAAAGCCGGATAAAAAAAGCGCGGACGTCGCTGTTTCGCAAATTGGGTTGTGCAAATCGCTGGCATGTTTTATTTATCACTTTTAAAGTCATATGTAATAGTTATGTTTGTATATGGCAAATAAAGTGCTATGTACACGAATTACACATATTTTAGCATAATATTGTGCATTTATAAACATGGGCAGATTGACTGTTTGGACAGGTTTCCGAATCATTTGTGCTTCAACACCATAACAAAAGGTATAACATCATATATAACAAAACTATTTTGTTTCAGATTTATTTGGAATTCGACTGGGGATATGATTTCTGCAGCTGTAACGATAAAAGGATTATTCCGTCTCGTTCCCAGTTCCACTACTTACCGACTAATGTGAAAGGTTTGTATAATAACAAACACCTCGTTTTATAGAAATAATCTGAAATAATTATATTTTGGAGTTTTGTACAAATTAATTGACCAAACACACATTTACGAAAAGGCATTTTATCACCGTGAATGTTAAGATTTAAAATCCATTCTCAAGATAAGAACAACCTATTTGTAATAAGCAAACTGCATGAGTACTTTACTTGTGAGATAATGCTTTTCTCTTAATAAATAAGTATACTGGCGTTTTACATCGGGAACATTAGGCATTCTAAATGATAAGAATTGTTTACATTTTAATTAAGAATATAAACGGTATATCATAAAAATAGATTGTTTGATTTACCTAAGGCAGTAGTTTTCTTGATGGTAAGAATGTTATTCATTGAAATAATGAAAAGCTGTGACTAATAAAGTATTGAATTAACAGTCAGAAAATGTTTTGAAAACCTGGGCAAGATATTGCGGAGATCGGGAACCGGATAATCGAGAGTCAAATGCTGTTTATAAGTATATTGTTACCTATTTAAATATCTTGAAATTAATTTATTTTTTATTATATACACATTATTTTGAATGCAGTTAGATACTAAACGTACCCGTTAATTTTAGTTGGTCCCCCCGCGGTCGATTGCTCAAATCCGAGGGTAATAAGCGGAAGAACGTGCGTAACGATATGTAAGATAACGAAGCCAGTTGGAGCGTGAAAGAAAAACCGCCCGAAAGATTACAGTTATCCACGTTCCTATAAATGAGGTAAGAAAAAACATTTAATGGTACGTTCGAGCGCTGTGGTTTGGCTAATACATTGTTTGCCAACAAACCATTTACCATCCGGAATTACATATTTAAGTATTATTTTAAGCGGGGATTGGCCTCACCAGGAGCGTGCATCATAAAAGGCGATTTTATAGTTTTTAGCGCGGATCGTCGTATATGAGAGAAAAGGTTATTAACACCATCATCGCGAGATCTCCGGCGGACATTTGCCATCCCGAGCGCTTCCTCTAATGTGAAAAACCTGAAGATCCACTTCTGGACTCTATACTTAAATTGAAATCAAACCTTATAAGTCCTTATGGACACAACAGTCGCAAAAAGGACATAAATAATTTATACGGCCTCTTGTAATCCGTGCAGTATGATGGATTTTAATTGCGCAAAAAACCGCGTTGGATGAGCCTGAAACTATATAAATGAATTGACAATGCATCTAGTCTTATGTGCGTGAACAGGATAATGGGAGTTTGTTGACTTCCTCCATGCTACAAAATCTTGGGCCGTGAACTTGAGGCCACCTTTTGGATTTGAAAGCAAAAACTTTAAATATACGTAATCGTTGATTACAGCAAGTCTCTTGCAGATAAGTACTCTATTGTATGGAAAACATTTCCCACTTATTTAGATTGTATAATTGTTTGTTACAGCTGCAAATCGTATACACTGAAAGTGAAGTCAGTGTATAGGTATAAAAGAGTACATACGTTCTTGTAATGATAGAGATCATTAAGTCAGCTAATATATCTATTTTTGAAAAAATAAAGATATTATCCTATAAGGTTGCATTCGTTCCCAAAATATTGAATAATTTTACTGATCGATTTCATGTATGATATTTTTTTACTCTGTGTAGTGTTACTTATTATAAGTATTACATTTGTGGTATACGGTATATGCACGAATGTTTTAATCGTTTTAGTCGTTTGTAGAGAATCAATTTTTGTGATGGACCAATTATAGCATTAGTTTTCATATACCGCAAATAGGTTTCCTGACTATTTACCAGCAATTAACACCTTAATGATGTCATAAATAAAATAAAGGCCGAGATGCTTATTAAATCAACCGCACGGTTCACTCGACTGGTCTTCGTCTGTGATCATCAGCGGTTCTAAATTGGCGCCGTAATTGATTCTATCAAACTTTAAAACGCGCTCGTTATTTTCTAAATCATTTATTCTCAATTAAACTTCTCCTGAGAGACTGCTGAGCCGGTTTAATATGCATTAATAATTAATTGAACATGCGGTTGTAGATACGCACATTCATAGAGTTGTATCAGAATTTTACTTCAGTGCTATACATATTGAACCGCTATTATATAATATGTATGTATGCATGTACATAGAATAAATTCACCCCTTTCTCTCACGGTATAGGGGAGTAGATGTCAGTCTGTCTGGCTATCGGTTGGGCCATTTGTTCATTGAATATCATTGCTATTAGCAGTATCACAAAAGTAGAATCTACGCCATTATGATAGTTTCATTCGCTTTATTACACGAATCATCATCTATCCATTTTGAGGCCTTGTTTTGTGTATATATTCGTAGGTAATGACGTTACTCACAATGGCAGTCTGATTGGGTGGCTTTCCATCTGATCTCTGCAGGTACACGAGGGCAACTGAGGCAATACAAAACGCACAAATTTGTGGGAAGTGGATTGAAACGCTAAAAAACCGACTGGAAAGGTAATTAAGTGGATAAAAGGATGGAGAGCTCGTGCCATAACGTCAAAGGGCCGCACAGTTGAAGCTGAAGATTGGCTGGCACGGTTGGCCATGGGCAGAACGAACCGGGAAACACCTGACCTGCCAGGTGAATTTTTAATCGAATTCGTTCAATTTTAATGGGTTCGCACGGAACAAAGCAAGTATGTAAATTTTGTCTTGTGGTAAATATAACAATATTTAAGGGTGATACGTTTGCCTACATTTTTCTGATATTTGAACGAAATTGAAAATGTTCAAATCAACGCTTTTCCTATGGATCATATATTTTAAAGTCTTACAGTCCTCTTATTAGCATTTCTACACGAGTTCGCAAAGCTGCAATTTGCTTAACACAAATTGTTTTTTCAAACGACAACTGATATACAGTCCCTTCTTTTGTTTCATTGATTGCAAAGCTAAAGTATATTTTCTTGTGATTTTTACTGTCCCTACATAAAACATAGAATATCCATGCAAAAGTGTGAGTTTGAAGAATCCTCTAGCTATTACACATGAATACATCCGTAGCCGTGAAGTTACTTTATGCATTGTTCAGTATCAATATACATACCTACATACATAATAAATTTCTCGTCCGTTCCGGTCTATAGCCCCTGCTGATGGAAACAAACATATTGTTGTGGTGTGTACTACTGAATAGACAATTTCGCATTTGCAACTCCTATAATTGTTTATTTTTATTGAAGCTATTGGCCCGCAAGGTCGCGGGTCCGGATTAATCGGTTTTGGCGCTTGTGACTATAACAGTTAACATCTCGTATTACCCAATATGAGCTTGTTACGACTCTTCCCCTTTACAAAAATTTCACGTTGCTCTTATGTTACATACGGTTTTTTATGTAAAATTCATTTATGTGAAATGCATATATAACTTTCGCGTTCGCTGTGCGAACTCAATGGACTTCGTTAACTCTAATTATTATTTTCGTCGTTCCCGTCCGCGGACTCCATAAACTTAGGCATTAAATTTTATAATAGCGTCTATCTGTTTGCGGACTCATGCGGACATACGGTGTTTTAATTTGCTCTTCTTGCGGAAACCGTTGTTACGTTTGCAAAAAAACGTTATGTAAACAATATAATTTATTCTAAATGATTGTTTTGGGAAATCAAGAAGTCTGGGGAGGAGTGCCGGATTGCGTGCGGAAAAAGTGAAACCTAATGATCAGTTTTGACTCCGATACGTTTTACGATGTACTTTAGTAAAAAAAATTGCAAATTATCATTAGCATTACAGTTGTTATTATCCATTTAATGTAATAATATATATAATAACTATTAAAAGTATAATTTTCACATTTCTCCCATAAGAATTATATATTTTTTATTGTTTTCTTTTTTACTTGTCTAGTTTTCTAATTTTAAGAATAATTTTGTATTTTGATTCAGTTGACTCACCCGTTTACTTACTTTCTTCAAAGTATTCGTCCATCCATTTCCATTAGTAAATCCTCCACACTATTTACGTTTTTGAAAATAGAAGTAAATTTCAAACCCAAAAGCTGTTAATTAAAAATTCGTCCTGTCGCCACGATTAGAAAGTTTTTTTTTAAGTTTTCATCTCATTTTTAGACAAAAATCTATAAATGCTTAGAAGTCACTTGACATTTAACTTTTCTGAGTCAATTGCCAACTGTGCTTTAAATACCCAAAAATTTCGATTTTCTTTTTTTTTCGCTAATGGCCAAAGCCTGTACCAATGGGATAGTGATTTTCGAAAATTATAATATGTTGTTATTCTACATTAATGTTTAAACTAATGCAATGTTTAATTTAAACGGGAATAAAAAGTATCGAGAATGAAAACTTTTCCTGATTGTTGTGATATAGTTAAATTGTAAAGTTCAATAAGTTGAGCAATTTCACAAACTTTAGCTGCCAAATTTTTACAAATATGACGATTTTACAGAATCTTTAAATTTACATTTGCAATGTCTTTCTAACACGTGTTAACTTGTTTCAAAGTATAAATTGTGCTTACAAATAACTTCTATGTTTACTCGAGGGTCATTGGCATGTGAAAGTATTTTCTTACATTGTTGTCACTAGGTACTAACTGTACTAGTTTAATAATTGCAATTAAAGAGTACAATGTTTCCGTTAACAGCAAGTGATCGACTGCTTTCTGTTCAATTATAAAAATTAACCTTATAAGGTGAAAGTGGCATATACAGAAGATCCAGATAATGGCAGATGATTTAATTTCTTTCGATAGCTCTAGAATGCTTGCAAACTTGCCTCACAGGTTTAAAGTTTCCGTACTTAAGTATACCCATCATAAAGCATATTCTGCTAGCTATAAAATAAACTTTTTCCATTAACTTTCATGATCAAGGGGTAATAATATAAATTTAGCTTGGATTATTAAGAATGCTTACGTTTTTAAAATATGATTACATACATATGTACATATATACATTCCATAACATTAATTTTTTAATTTAAAGAAAACAATTGCCCGATTATTATCATTATTATATTACGCGTTTTCTTTTGTAATAATTACCCTTTTGACGATCTTTTCGCGGAGGTTTTTATTTTTAGCATAAAAATATCATGTGGAGTAGACACAAGGGTGCTCTTATTTTAAAATTCCGATCACGCATTTCTTTCATCCGCTTTTTGGAGGCGTTTGATTATTCATTTGTAAATTTCATTTCTCCGCTTTCGCTCTCGTCCCTTGTGTGGGGTTCAAGCCTGCGTTTTCCTATCGGGGCTTTTTGACCGAGGCCTCGAGCGTTCGTCCTCTTGTGCAAGGCGGAAGCCGACTTCCGCCTATCCTTTGGCAACCTTTTAAAAATACAACATAACAAACAAAGTAACCCTCAGAAGGCACTGGGGGTGGCGGCAGCGCGGCCAAACCACTGATAGAGGCTGATGTGGCTAATGAGTATTGATTATGGGGGTTTTTACACCGCTTGGCTGACTAAGCTCGCTCCTATGGTAAATGTGTTGTTGGTATAAAATGCGCAATATGCTGATGGATATTTTTATACATCATGCACTTACGGGAATTATGTACACTCGAGTCCACATTAAATACTCTAAATTTAACTTTTTGCGCTCGCTTTCGAAGATCTGAAGTTACAATGTGTACCTATATCACGCGACAGAAGATAGCGAGGTGTCTATCTACGATAATAGAGTTGGATAAATTTTTTTTAAATTTATTTTATTAAATTTGGATAATTCTATTTGATAGAAGGGAACGCCTCGCTTGTCCAAAGAGAATTTAATTACTGAATAATTTATTCTATATTTCCTTGAGTTTAATCAGTTTATTAGGTGACAGTTTTGTGTATTCATTTCACGTTTTGTCACAATAATCGTCTTGTACGCGCCTCGCAGCATTTATTTACTTAGTTTCTTTAGATATTTTTAAGTTAAATTATTTTGTTTATTCAATGATTACAATTACATTTAGTAATATTTGGTTTAGAATTCGGCTAACCTTATTATGCAATTTATGACTATGTAATTATTTCATTTCTTTATTCATTGTTCTCTATAGAATTCTCTAAATACATAGCAAGCAGAATTCATTGCTAGACGTACAATATCCATCAAATCCGAATATTGATATTCAAGTACGCGGAATTCGTGAGACATGAGTTTGGTATTTTATTTCGAGGTAAGGGGTGACGGTGCAAGAGTATGTAAACAATTCTTTAAGGTCACCCTTGTTATTAATGGTACACCAATCCAGGCTACTTGGGTAAAGAAAAATGATACTGACTTGCTTGCTAGTCACACGAGAAAAAAGGAAAACCAACAATTGAAGCAAAACCTGAAATGAGTTTGTGTTACAATTTTTTGTTTCTTTCTTTTTATATTTCTCCTTTGTTGATTGCTAGTTTTTTGGTATTCTTTCATTGCTATCTTCATTAAATAACAAACCTCAATTAAAGGAAACTTCATGAGATTCATACTCTTCAAACGAAGGAAAAAATCGTAAGACGATAAAAGTAGTTTTCCTACTATTATTAACACAAAGCTGCCTCACCTCAAAAAAAATTTTGTTCTTTGTGGATCTAAAGAAACCAAAATAACCTCACAAGGTATCGTAAAAAACGGGTTTTATCATAAAGTTTTAAAATTAGCGCTGATATCTACTTTCCAGGAGTATCTTTAAAAGAAAATGCTTGTTTTATATATTTTGTTTAAATCTTTCTATGTTAGAAATTGTTTTTTGTTCGTTTTCGGCAAACTTAGTTTTTGATGTGTCACTTTATACCAGGGATTCTATAAGTAGATTTACGATATATAAATGTATAGGGTCATTTCCTACTTTAAATTAAATTGCTCACTTATAGCATGTTAAAATTTAAAAAGACGATCTTCTTTGTTAGCTTTTCTCACTTATGATTTAGCCGTTTTCGGCTTTTGTACAGATCTCGGTTTTCCTAGTCCTTACATTTTAGGTCTCTATCTGTCATTGCTTTCTTCAAACATGTTTCCCACTCCAATGTTGGTTTCCACACTTTTCTGTTTTTGATAGGTTGTCAATCTAAGATCAGTCACCTATTGTGTCATTTACATGCCCCTGCCATTGGGGAATTTGTTACCTAATATTTTCGTGATGGAAGAGATTATTTCCATACGTCTCCATAACTCTTTGTTTTGTCTCGATCATGTCCTTATAATTAAAAAAATATTTATAAATTAACACCTCAATAATATTTCAATGCTACGAGCTGGTGTTACCCAGTGAAACGTTTCCTTGCCATAGGGGGCAGATGCAGTAAATTGAGGCATGGGACAGGATAACTGCCCCTATTCCGAGAACTAAGATGGGAGGCAAAGTTAGGGAATTTATACATATGTAATGCATTACGTATAATAAATACAGTTTGCATCAAGTCAGCCTTGGGCAAGCCTGAGACAAGACAGAAGAAAGACAGGATATAGATAGGGGCAAGACTAGGGCAGGGCAGGAGCAAGGACACAGATAGAGACAAAAACTGGGCAAAGACCGAGATAGACAAAGGGCAGGGGCCAGGACTGGCCCTAGGGTGGGTCTCATTCGTACATACAGCACCTCATGGGACTTCAACGATAATATCTCACATGTCTATATTACTTGTTGTAAAGTGTGCATTTACAAGCAGCAAATTTTACCGCAGCATGCCGCGCCGTGTTCGCAGCACGAAATCGTTATCTAATTGTAACTGTAATCATTGTTTGCAAACATTCATCATTATCTAAATGTTTATAGTAGGCATGCCTGCTCTAAGGAGCAGATCACTTCGAAGTCCGGTAAGAGCATTGGCATCGTTAAAAGTTCAGTAGACAGTACACAATTTCCATAGAGCAAAAACAGCTAAATGTAAATAGGCCCCCGGCCGCCCCACGCCGCCTCCGATCCCTCGGCAGGCTAAAAAACAGACCGTGCTTGAACCCGAGGGTTCATTCGCGAACACCAACAAAAAAGAACGGATTTACGAAAGTCAAAGTTCAACATTCAAGAGTTAAATATCAGGAGGCGTTGAAGTATTGACAAAATGTTGCAATATTTTTAAAAAATGGAATATTTTTAAAAAATGGAATATTTTTAAAAAATGGAATATTTTTAAAAAATGGAATATTTAAAAAAATGGAATATTAAAAAAAATATATAATTTTAAAATCATTAAAATAAATAATAAAAATTAAACATAGGAAAAATAATAAAAGTCTTTAAAAGAAACGAGAATAAAAACAAGGAGAAATAAATCGATACCCATGATAAAAGAGCAAATAATAAAGTCCGATGGGAAAGATTCTGTTCGCTGGTGGCGAGGTGTAGACGCTGAAGAAATGAAGCCCTCCAGCGACAGCCAGGAGCAAAATTGGTTAGAAAGTCAAATACAAAAGCATTAACAAGCGTGTAAAGCCATTAAATTTACGAGCAAACGAGTGAATAGCAGATTTCTACAAATAACCTAGATCGACAGGTGCTCACTGGAAATGCTCATTGCTCATTAATTGGACTCTGAAATAATTGAAATTCCCTCGAGGGCCGCAAAAAATAATAAAAAGCGGAAAATAATTATTTTCTTGTTCTTTCTTAATTATTGAGCGCCTACATGCATATAGAAAAAGCTCTGCCGAAGCCTCGCTAGTTCTTTTGGATTCGCACATTTCTGCTTAACAAGGGCTCTAATTGGCTGAAATTTTCCCTAATTGGGAATTTTAAAATTTTTAAACTTAGGCAACTACTTGAGGTTTTTGGTGACTACAGAGCGATGGAGAGCACCTTGAACTTGCACGTACAATAACGATCTTACGTAAGAGTGCAAACGTACTTGGTATTAAGCGGTGTTATGCAAAGAACACCGTGCATAAAGAATTGCGAAGCAAAAGGTGCTCTTAACTGGCCGGTTAACAAGAAGAGTAGCTCTTTGTTGAGCCCCTTTATGTGTGAGAAAATGCACTGTACATACATTAAATAGCGACTAAAACGTGCAACCGGTTCACCGAGAGTGTTTTATGCGGGATATACCGTTCTGTTTTGCTCGTGTTTCTTAAATTCAGGCCGCCGGTTCTTCTTATTACTATTATTCGCTCAGTTATCTTAAATTATGCGCATGTACGAAATAACCGCTCTTAATTATGCTCATTAATTTTTTTCTTTGCAGAATTCGGGAGCCCAATGGAGAGTGGGGCCCAACCTGGGTCCCTGGTGCCCCCGAAAACCAACTCGACTTTGGGGGGCATTCCGGGGCTTCGGTCCCCGGACGGACCGAAAGTCGAACTTTGTGCTCACGTAGACACGCACTATGACCTCGTGACTGCCATAGTGTGCTCAATTTTCATCATTTTTGGAATTTTGTACACTTATTTTGGTAAGTTAGAATATTGTAAAATTGTTCTTTTAGTTGTAGAACTGTTTCCTATTTATTCAATATATGAAACTACATTAGTAGAGCTTGTATTTAGACGTGCAGGATTCTTAGAGCCATGTTTTTACATATAGGTAGATTATATGTAAAGGCCAACAGCGAACTCCAATTGTTCCCACTTCCTGTACAAGGAGCGCCTCCACCTCATCTAAATAGATAATGGCCCCAGACGCGTGGGCAGCCCATTTTGCATTAATTTGTTTATTGGCGCGTTTATTGCTCCATTCATACAATTCACGAGAAGGCATCTGCTTCAATGTACGATTTACCTACACATGACTATTATGTAAACATAACAAGAAATATACATTTGTCCAAACAAAGAAATGTTGTCCGCATAGTGAGACTAATATCACAGATATAATGGTCATATATTATTTACAGTAATATGATACATCAGTTCATCCATATTTTACATTTTGCCATGTTAGTAAATTTTTCCTAAGTTTTCATTTCAAAAGTACGATACATTTTTAGTGTGTTTCAGTGAGGTGTTATACAATCACTACATAAGGTAAAATTGCTATTACTTTGTAGTATTGCTACTAGTAATTGCACATAAGTTCAAAGTTTTGAACAAATCCATAATGAAAAATCTTCGCGCATTGAAAAGGGAATGTATCGATTAGAATTGATAATGTATACATATAGCTGAGATTCGTCGATGATCAAGAGGTCAGAGAGCAAAATGTTGATGACCTTAGCTTTATGGTCAGAAAATTAAAGAATAACTTTAAAGAATCATAGAATTTAGACAATTTAGAAATCAAAGGTTACAAATAAACGCAAATATCTATCCGTCCAATAATACAAAGTACGTCTGCACAAAGAGAAATAAAAGCAGGACTTGAAGAAAGTACGATGAATGGAGAAGAAAATATTTAGATATATGGAGCAGTTTTATGAACCTCGGGAATGCTCGCATTTATGCTAAAGCGTTTAAACCAGATCTAGAATAGATTTATTTTTTTGAGAACAGGACAAAGAATGTATCCAACACTGTGATTATCAACTACGTCTGATGCCCCTTGTAAAAGTCATGATGGATAAAGTGAGAAATAGCCTCGCCCTAACTAGGTATAACTAGTCATTTTCTTTGCAGAAAAACTGCCTATGTAATGTTTCCTTTTGTCCTGCAATGAAGTTATATGATTTAAGCACCTTTTATAGCCGGTAACCATAGATAAGTCATTTAAAACACGACTAAAAAAAACGTTCCTCCCAGTGTTTGTGTACTAAATATCTTAAGCTTAACCACAGCCTATCATTAAACCTTCACTTTTGCCTCGTTTTCCTGGCGAATACAACAATGATGGATTCGCAACCCTCTTGTATTTACAATGTTGTATGAACGTATCGGAGCGCAGCGGCGCAGGAGCGACGCGTCGCGACGCCAGGAGCAAGCAGTTCGTTCGCGTGCTGATCGATCAGCAGTTTCCATGCGGATCGAGAACGTCTCTGTCTGTTCCACGGGACGCTAGCATGTGTTGTGCACGAGGATGCTGTCGACTGATGAAGGCCACACCCGAACACGGATTGCGTTTCCAGCACGTCCTTGGCCAGGATCGCAGTCCTTCTGATGCGCCGCGGCGATCCCGGATGCTTTAGAGCGAATCTTTCGTCCTTTTCGCGATGCGAACAGCTGGGCTAACCTTTGAGCACCTTTGAGCTCGCTCAAAACACTAATTCTTGCGGTAGGGCCGCCCCCAGCTGCCGCCGACTGCTTATCGAGGCGGCAAATATTTACAATGATGCTTTTAAGGAACTTTTTTAATTCAATTAAAGTTTCCCAAGACATTGATTGCGCTTTTACATTATTACCAAAACATTTCACTATAAGGTACCTATATCGAAAATTAAGAAAATATACCAGCATTTATCGCATGATATACTTAACATTAATTTGCAAAAGTAAATGAAATGTTGATTTAAATTCCGCAGAAGAAAATATTTGGGCAATGTAATAAATTTAAATTTCTGTAAAATGTTTATCATCAAATTTTCATTCTTTAGATGTTTGCTTATAGTCGTTTAATAATGATTAAATAAATTTCTGTCTAAAACATGAGTATAGGTACATTTTTCTTCTTGGACTCAAAGCTATCGTTTAACATTTACGGCAACAGTTTCGCTAGTTCGTTTTCTTTTAAGTTTTATACCACCACTTGAAGACCTTTTCCTAAACTAAATAACCACACTTTCAAATAGTTTGTGTTTCCCGACAACTACATTTTTGTTCATATTTGATGTGAAGTATAAGGACAATAATTTAAGAAACCTGTAAAGCATTTTCGAGATCTTTAAAGAATCAATATCTCGTAAAGCCAACGTAAGGCATTTAAGAGAAATGAAAATTTTCCCAATTGAGTTGATGAAACACATGGGAAACATATCAAGGATGCTCTATAAACTGACCATAATACTACATTTTAGTGTGTGCCAGCTCTTTTAAACCAAGAGATGTCGTGGCACTGTCCCGTTGCCCAATTGTTTGATGAGGAGGCTAGGCAATTGATTCAGTTATTCTGGCGTGCAGACACTAAACCGCAGTAAGTGCAAAATTGAAGTTTTGAGAAAAAGAGGAAAATGTCTTTCAAATGAAATGTTTGGCACTTATATCAAATATGTACATTTTTAAATAATGTAATTGGTAGATATATGGTCAAATAATTAAAATAAAAAGAAAGGAAAGTAATATGTTAAAATGAAGTCAAACTCAAAAAAAATTTTGGGTGTCAGTTACTGCAATAATCCATATTACTGCAATTATTAGTATTTATGCAAGATAATTTACATTTTCAGAATAAAATGCAGTAATTTGCAAATCTTACTGCACTTTACTCTACTTTCAGCATATAAATTCAAATTATGGTTGCAGGTACTCCTTAAATAATTTTTAATTTATTTTAATTTGAGTTAGTTCCCATTATCATAAAAAAGTAATTCTGATATGTGCATAAACCTTATTATCTGCTAATGACGAATTAACAAAAAACTAAAATATGTCAAAA